>JAYKQN010000015.1:21742500-21892500 GCA_036785175.1 Eupleurogrammus muticus
TGTTAAAAAAAAACATCCAGCCCATGAATCATGCATGTCCCACACCCTGACCGTTCAGTTTGTCCCTCCGCGGGGTTCCCGTGGTCTTTATCTGACCATCAATCCTCTCCCTGCTCCCCAACCTGCAGATCTATTCCCTCCTCCCCGTGGTGAGCGAGCCTATGAGCGGGCTATTAGTTCTGCCTGTGTCGGCCTGTTAAAATATTTAAAGAGGTCACGCAACTGTGGAGCAGGTGACTACGAAAAACGTCCACCACTCAATGTCTAAATGCATGAACAACAACGATTAAAAATACAGCATTTACATTCAGTCACTGTGTGTGATCTAATGAGAGCGGGCGTATCTATATAATAAAGTACATTACTACTCAGCCAGAGTCTCTGGTGGAAAACCTCCCTCATTAAAACTTACTTCTGCTCCTCAGACAGAAGCTGAGAGACACGTACTAAGCTGCATGAACCACATTTGAGTCCTGAAGAGGCTTTTTAATACGACATGAGTCACTCAAGTTGTTTACAGTGATAGGAAATAACTTAGCTGGTAAAAGGAAAGTACACACAAACATATTAACTGATACTATAGATTAGTGCTTCTCAGTCATTTCCTGTCACCCCCTATGGAAGAAGAAAACATCTCACCCCCCCATGCCAGTATAAATAGAGTACCTCTGCATAACACTGTATCCTTATTAAAATATGAGAATAAAAAATAAATATGGACCAACTTACAACAAACAATAAAGCTTTAATTAAACTATAAACATCTTTTGACTGACCATGTCAAACCATATGATACTGAAAAATATCAGTGTGATTGTGGTGTAATGTCTTTACTTTCTTTGTCTCCAACATTTCAGACTCAGTAACACACCGGTCTTTCACAGTGAACCAAGCGCTACAGACGCTTCGTCATATTTCCTCGTCTTAGCTTTGGGAGACTTTCGTTTGTCTCTTTATCTCCGTCTCTCTCCGCCTGTCTTCTCATCCCTGTTAAACGTGTTTTCATGGTGTCACTTGGTGTCTACACTTCATACTCATACTCTGTGCTGTATGCTCCCTGCACACACTCTGCTGCCCCCTAATGTAGTGGAGGTGCAACTGCACTTTATTGTAGGGCAGTAAAAAATAAAAATAAAATTAAAAAACATGTTCCCCGAGTCATTAATCTGTTACTTTTTGGACTTAAGAAAACTCTTTATGAACAACTGAGCTACAGTGAATTTTACTGATATAAGAAATCCTTATATTTCGATGCTTTAACTACATGATATCATCAGCCTGCTTTTTAATCCACATTCTGCACTAAGGTATTTTCTTGTATGTGTATTTGTGTGTGTGTGTTTTTTACTTTACCTGTACTTGCAGGACGGAGGTGAACGTTTTGGCGTCTTCTGCAACGCCTCCGATGTAAAGAGATCGGCTGAAAACCGGCGGGTGGTCGTTCTCGTCCTGCACGTCGATCACCACCTTGGCCGTGTTAGCTAAAACACACACACACACACACACACACACACACACAAAAATATAAAGTGTGTTTCAAACAAGTAAAAAAAACTACAGTTCTGGGCAATAACAGTAGATGATTCCGCTTCAACCTTGTGGAGAATTTTAAATGAATTTCTGAAGTGTAACCGGATGATTCACACATAATTTAATGAAAAATTTCATTCAACAACAGGAAACAGACGAAGCAAAAATAAATAAATAAAAGAAACCACTAATCAGATATAATCACTAATCCTGGACATTTCTCACCAAAATAAATTTTACTGTTCCAACCTTCACTTGGTTTGATGCTAAATTAACACAGTGTTAGAATCCTATTGATTTGTTCCCTAATTAAAGCAAAAAACAACTGAGGGAGATCTGCTAATGACTGCGATGATTTGTAGTTTTAATCCTCACAGAGCGGGCGAACTCAAACAGTACGAGATGAAAACAACATGCGGTAGCGGCTGTAATTAACGGCGAGAGGAGCAGCATCAGGGAGCCGAGCATAAATCAGGAAGAACGCGGATATGCTTTTATAAGAGGAAAGGGAAACACGATAATTATTCATTGTAGAATATAGTAAAACTGAAATAAATGAAGAACAAGTAAATAGGCACAAAAACGATGCCTGGTATAACACAATTTAACATATTTGCAGTTTACTACAGATCTTTACATTCTTCCGCGCTGCTCATTCATTTAGATCATCTCAAACACATTGAGACGTCCCATATTGTAGAAAATGAGATTTGAATAGCTTTTTTAATATCAGGTCCAGGTATTATAAATAGCGTCTCGTGTTTCAAAAGGCACAAATGATGCATTCACTGTCACAAGTATACACTCAATTCACAGCAATTGAAATCAGCCAATCAGGGGAGAGACTCGTTAATATTAACGAGACACAACAACCTGTTCTGAGCGTCCAGAGGAGACTGAAGTTACAAACAGGTTTTGTTGGGGGGATATTAAAACCTCAAATAAATCCCAGAAAACGGCAGAAAACCCTAAAATATCTGACATTGAAGTGATGGACTGTGGTTTACAGAAGGGAAAAAGGTGGTTTTAAAACTGCTGAAATGCTGCTTGATAGACAGCTTACAAGAAGAGAAAGGACCTAATCGAAAAAATTGTACAATTGTACACGTCTCTATGATAAAAAAATAACTATACAGGCGAGGAGGAGATAGAGAGAAATTCTGCAAAGTAAAAGGAGAGAGTGCAACGCTAAATCCTGAAGCGATATCATCTTAATGCCATGCAATGTGTAGACAATACAATCATATTTGTTTTACTGCAGAAGAGGGGGTTTGTGTGTGCATAACAAGCAGCGAGGGAAGTGAAAAATGTGAAATGTATGGTGATGGAATCTCTATGCCGCTTACTTTTGGAGGGAGCCCTGAGGTTGGAGGCCACCACTCTCATGGAGTCCGCCTCCACCTTCAGAACGAAGCTGGAATTGGTCTCGAAGTCCAGCGGCCGGGCGGTAGAAATCACCCCCGTTGTTTCGTTCAATGCAAACGTCCCTGAAGGGAACAGGAAAGAGTCAGTGGAGGAAGCAGGAGAGAGCGAGGACGCGTCAAACGGGATGAGAGGGATATGCATACACATACACTGTGTATAAACATATGCTGAGAATGGACGGTAACACTTTAAATGAATGCGGTTCATAATTAAGACATGTCACCTGTTATGAACATTATTGAATACCTGCAACTGACAGGTAAATGTCAATGTGTTAATATGACACTAAGGTCCTGCTATGTCAGGGTTATTTTGTCTTGGTTTATATTAAGTTGTCGTAACAAAGCCAAACAATGTCACCTGTGCATTAAAAGTGATGAAATTTACAGAATGACACTTTATCACTCATTATAGTGTCATGTCATGATTGTGACAGCATGACATATTTCTTAATAAACGCTGTTTCAGTGAAATAGGAGACAATTTGTGTCCAGTCCCATATTTTGATTTAATTCACACACAATTCAATGCATGTGCACACATGCATTAATGAATGAAATAAAATTAAAATAACCTGTCATACACCTTAGTGTCAAACTTTAAAAAGGACACAGTCATAATACTGACAACCATATGGCACTTTAATGTCATAAGCCAAACAATGTCAACTGTGCATTAAAAGTGATATAATTTACCTTATTTTATCACTCATTACTGTTCATGACAGGTGTCCTGTCATGATTGTGACAGTATGACGTATGTCTTATTAAACGCTGTTTCAGTAAAGTGTGTGTGTCTTTTACACAATCATACACACTGTGTTTATGTGCACACATGCTAAGAATGGACAGTAACACATGAATGGGCTTCATAAAACTGTCATAATTAAAAACAATGAATGCTTATGACCGCTAAGTGTCATTCAGTCACTTTTAATGCAGAGTTGACATATATTGACGACATAGCAGGAGCTTACTGTCAAACTTTAAAAAAGACATTTGTCTTCAAATATAGAAAATTAAAAGCACAACATATAAAGTCATAATGGTCGTAACAACCATATGACAGTATAATACCAATATAAGATCCTGCTAAGTCATGTTTATGACAGGTGTTTTTGTCTTGGTTTATATCAAGTTGTCGTAACAAAGCCAAACAATGTCACCTGTGCATTAAAAGCGATATAATTTACAGAATGACACTTTATCACTCATTATAGTGTCATGTCATGATTGTGACAGCATGACATATGTCTTATTAAACGCTGTTTCAGTAAAGTGTGTGTGTCTTTTACACAATCACATACATAAGAATGGGCTCCATAAAACTGTCATAATTAAGAACAATAATGAATGCTTACATTCAGTCACTGATAATGCAGAGTCGACATCGTTTGACATGTCTTCGTCATAAACACGACATAGCAGGACCTTACTGTCAAACTTAAAAAATGACATTCATCTTCAAATATAGAAAAATAAAAGCACAACATATAAAGTCATAATGGTCCATATGACAGTATAATGCCAATATAAACCCTATTAAAGGTCCTGCTATGTCACCTTTGCATCAAAAATGACATAAAATGAGTTATTTTATCACTCATTAATGTTTATGACAGGTATGTCAGTACGACATATGTCTTGTTAAAATGAAATGGCCTTTTTCCCCATGAAATAGGAGACAGCTCGTGTCCAGCAGTTAATCTTTGGAAAGCTGTATTTTCAACGGGCTAGAGGGAGTAGATGTACTTTTAAGAATTTCAAACAAGGCAATTGATTTTCTTCTTGTGGAAAAGAAAAAGGAAAAAAAAACACATGAGACAAGAAGAGTCTAAAACATGTCTGCAGCTCAAAACAAATATTTCTATGTAAAATAAATACGTTTTTGCCCATGATCGTGGATTGTGCTTTCATTGATCCACGATCACAATTAAAACAAATCCTCATGCATTTTGTGTGATTATTTGTATTGAACTCTTCTTCCTGGTGCTTTTAAATGAGCCAAAGAAGAAGAAGAAGAAGAGAAAACCCTGGTAGTTACTCGTGCAGCCATTATCACAGCGGCTGCTGCCACACACTGCTCACCGTGTAATGAGATGGATCCATTTACACCTTTTTTTTTTTCCCAGAAGCCGGCGAGACTGCATCTCAAACTGCCTCCCCGACCCATCTCGTCTGTCTTTAACGCTTCGCGGTCGCTTTTACACTCGGCTCTTTTGATCAGTTATATATATGCTAATCCCACAGAGATGCACGTACGTATTAAATGTAAATTGGTTACTAGAAACTACACCTACAGCGTGTCTGAGTCAGCCCTCTTTAATATAGGGAGTGTATTTTTTTTTTTTTTTGCTCTCATTTTAAGAAAACGTGGGAAAAAACCACATATTTGATGGTTGTACTCTGTCTGGTGATAATCCCTGCAGATAATTTAACGTCTTTAACTCCTCTGCTATTTAATCAACAGTCATAGGCAAGTCAACAGGTGTAGACCACCAGGTCCTGACTAACTAGGCGTAGACCACCAGGTTCTAACTAACCAGGTCTAGACCACCATGTCCTGACTAACTAGGCGTAGACCATCAGGTCCTGACTAACTAGGTGTAGACCACCAGGTCCTGACTAACTAGGCGTAGACCATCAGGTCCTGACTAACTAGGTGTAGACCATCAGGTCCTGGTTAACTAGGCGTAGACCATCAGGTCCTGACTAACTAGGTGTAGACCACCAGGTCCTGACTAACTAGGTGTAGACCATCAGGTCCTGACTAACTAGGCATAGACCATCAGGTCCTGACTAACTAGGCGTAGACCACCAGGTCTGACTAACTAGGTCTAGACCACCAGGTCCTGACTAACTAGGTGTAGACCACCAGGTCTGACTAACTAGGTCTAGACCACCAGGTCCTGACTAACTAGGCATAGACCACCATGTCCTGACTAACTAGGTGTAGACCACCATGTCCTGACTAACTAGGCGTAGACCATCAGGTCCTGACTAACTAGGTGTAGACCACCAGGTCCTGACTAACTAGGCGTAGACCATCAGGTCCTGACTAACTAGGTGTAGACCACCAGGTCCTGACTAACTAGGCGTAGACCACCAGGTCCTGACTAACTAGGTGTAGACCACCAGGTTCTGACTAACTAGGCGTAGACCACCATGTCCTGACTAACTAGGTGTAGACCACCAGGTCCTGACTAACTAGGTGTAGACCACCAGGTCCTGACTAACCAGGCATAGACCACCAGGTCCTGACTAACTAGGCGTAGACCACCATGTCCTGACTAACTAGGCATAGACCATCAGGTCCTGACTAACTAGGAGTAGACCATCAGGTCCTGATGAACTAGGCGTAGACCACCAGGTCTGACTAACTAGGTCTAGACCACCAGGTCCTGACTAACTAGGAGTAGACCATCAGGTCCTGACTAACTAGGCGTAGACCACCAGGTCTGACTAACTAGGTCTAGACCACCAGGTCCTGACTAACTAGGTGTAGACCACCAGGTCTGACTAACTAGGCGTAGACCACCAGGTCCTGACTAACTAGGCGTAGACCACCAGGTCCTGACTAACCAGGCATAGACCACCAGGTCCTGACTAACTAGGCGTAGACCACCATGTCCTGACTAACTAGGTATAGACCATCAGGTTCTAACTAACTAGGTGTAGACCATCAGTTTCTAACTAACTAGGTGTAGACCACCAGGTCCTGACTAACTAGGCGTAGAACATCAGGTCCTGACTAACTAGGTGTAGACCATCAGGTTCTGACTAACTAGGTGTAGACCATCACGTCCTGACTAACTAGGCGTAGACCATCAGGTCCTGACTAACTAGGTGTGGACTATCAGGTCCTGACTAACTAGGTGTAGACCACCAGGTCCTGACTAACTAGGCGTAGACCATCAGGTCCTGACTAACTAGGTGTGGACTATCAGGTCCTGACTAACTAGGTGTAGACCACCAGGTCCTGACTAACTAGGCGTAGACCATCAGGTTCTGACTAACTAGGTGTAGACCATCAGGTCCTGACTAACTAGGTGTAGACCACCATGACCTGACTAACCAGGTCTAGACCACCATGTCCTGACTAACCAGGTCTAGACCACCAGGTCCTGACTCACTAGGTGTAGACCATCAGGTCCTGACTAACTAGGTGTAGACCACCAGGTCCTGACTAACTAGGTGTAGACCACCAGGTCCTGACTAACTAGGTGTAGACCATCAGGTCCTGACTAACCAGGTCTAGACCACCTAATTCTCCATGTAGAACTGAATAAAGACCAGACATCAGGTTCCCTCCATGCTGATATACAGTGGTTCTACAATGGTCAATTAACCAGAAAAATACTTTAAATGATATGGAGAGTGTATTTTTTTGGCTCTCATTTTGGGAAAATGTGGAAAAAAATCACATATTTGATGTTTGTGCTCTTGTGCTATATATATATATATATATATATATATATATAAACTCACCTCCCTCGTTGCCTTCCACGATGGAGTACACGATGGTTTGATTGACAGCAGCCGCCACGATGGCTCCCACCGGCGTTCCGACGGCGGCCTCCTCGCTCACTGGTGGAAACCTGGGAAGCGGATCAATCAATATCTACATGTAAATTCAGCTCTGGAGTTAAAAATCAACCGAGAATTAAAGCTGTCAAGCACATCCAAATTTTATTTTTTTTGTCCTATATACTGAGAGATTTCTGCATCTCGGACTAATAAGAACTTGAAATACGGTTTAATATTATTATAGTATCACACTAATTCATTTCATCCTTATCACGGCACATGTCAAGGCTGATTCTACAACAGAGATTCAAAGATCTGCTGCCTTCTACCAAGCACCAATAACTTCACAAAAGTTGCACAAAAATAAAATTGCAACGCGCGAGTAGCTCGCAAACTCAATTCAGCGGCTCGCCATAAAGTGCTAAATAATGTAATAGATTGAGTGCATTCTTTGGGAAAATGGCTGCTAATAATTAGGGCTGCTGCAGGTAATCATTATTTTCATAGCGGGTTCATGCCGCAGGTCGATTATGCCAGAAAAAAGTGAAAAATAGCTCGGTTTTCCACAGCCCGATTTGAGGACTTCAAATAGCAAAAAAACAAACATAATTTAGCATGATTGTGCACATTGTATTTGCAAACTTGGATTTAAACCATCAGCAGCTGCTAAAGGAGAACCCACACACGCTTCTTTCCTTCCCCTGCACCAACGGGCACTTTTCCGAGCTTTAAAACCTTGACAGATTTTCTTAGAATCTGGCAAAACTTCCAGCAGATTTGGGTCCGTTAAATAAACCCCGTTCTGTCGCAAGGCCAACTGTCACAGCTGGCGAAACACTACAACACGAGCAACCGACTGGCTGAGCCATCAAGTCGTCACGACGTGATAAATGGGGCGAGGGTGTTTGTGTAGATGTTAACTCACAGGAGCCAATGGCTGCTAGAACCACCTGGTCCGCCCCAAAACACTCCAACAAGCAAATACACGAGCTTAACGTTTATGGAATTATTGTGGATGTAATTACAAACACACACACACACACACACACACACACATAGATAAATAGACAATTTAACAAGGACGTTTTCATGTGTCATTGCAGCAAAGCACAGGGGTTACTGCTAACACTGCAAAGAGAGCAGGGGTTTTATTGTTTAAACCTAAACATCAAAATAGTGAAATGTTGTATTTTGTAAAATCAGCAAAAAGACTGATTGTGTGAGATGTTAAATTTAAATAATTCCCTAAACTTTATGTGTGGAGTTTGATCCTGGAAGTGAAATGTGTAAATACTTAAGTGTGAAATCATGAGACTCCTGTAAAAATCACTTTCCTCATGGATTACACATGCTAATTATAAAATAAACAGTATAGGAGATGAAGAAGACACTGTGGTTGTGGGGCAATAAAGTTTGAGAAAAAAGTAGTTTTCTGGTAGCATGGCAGGCTCTATTTAATCTTATACTAATTAAAACAAACTTATGAAAATTATATCACATTTCTGCCACATCTGTTTCTGCAAAACGCAATAAAGTTTAAGATTACACCTGTGCCTTTTGCCCATTATAACATAATGGGACAAGTTTTCACTCCAGAATAAACTTTTAAAAGTTCAATCAACATTTATATTTACTGATATGTGATAATAGTCTATTGTTTGCTCATTTCTCTGTTATTTTACTCAAAAGTTCTGCAAACACTCAAGAGCCATGGTGATATATTTCAAAATGTAATTCGCACTCACAAGTACAATTACTTCTGTTAAGTTGAATCCTAAATTGCATTTAAAATGCATGTTTCAAATGAACCAGAAGACATGCTTAAGATTGTTAAAATTAAAATAAAATGCAAATGTCAGCCATGGTCGACACCCCCCCTGCATAATGTGGATAAAACATTTTTGTATACACACACACACACACACACACCAAAGATGGTCGTTCACAGTCATGTACTTTCCAAGCACAAAATGAAAAGAGTCTTAGGCACCTGCACTACCAGAACAAATGAAATCCATCCATGCGTTTGGGGGATTGTTCTGCAACATCCTGAAAACACAAGAATTATTTCATATCCTCCGACCGTCGCTGTAGCATTTCACTCTGTAGGCTTTTCCCCACACAACTCGTTCCTCTTCCTCTCTCTAATCCTCCCAACACACACACAAACACACACACACACACACACACACACACACACACGCACACACACGCACACACACACACACTTTTCTCTCTTTAGCCACGATTGGCTACTTGACAGGAGTGAAAGACAATGGAGAATAGAGAGGATGCCCAATCACACACAAGCTGATGCATGTACACAATCATATATGCATTAGTGAATATCATAGTACAGATAAGCCACACACACACACACACACACACACACACACACACACACACACACACACACACACGCACACACACACACACACTCTCTACTCATTGCTCTCCTGACTAAAGCAAGCTGGGCTGATACTGATAACAGCTGATACACACACACACACTCATGCACACACACACTCATGCACACACACACACACACACACGTGCTGCTCTACGTGTGAGGACCCTGCATTGACTTTCAATCACTGCCGCCGTGACGTCGCATTAATTCTCACGTTAACTCCTAAAAACCGAACCTCTGCCTTATAACGTAAATAAATAAATAAATAAATAAATAAAATCTAATGTGACGGACGTCGCTCACAACCAGATCCACGTTTTCATCCTGAGCCTGGGCTGGAGGACGTGAACCTTGGCGGAGCTGTGAGTGTTTGGTGTGAAGCGCTGACAGAATAATGAGGAGGGTGATAGATGTTTGCAGTGATACTCTGCTCTCCACGGTCTCTCTGCCTTTTTTAGCTCGTCTCTTTCAGCCTCCCTTTCTCTACGATGCATCATCTTCCCGTCCCGTCATCCTTCTTTCCCTGACTCTCCTCACGCCGCCTGCCTTTCATTTTCTCTTTTTTTGCGCCGTGATTTTTTTGTCACTTCTCTTAAGCTGCTTTCTGTTTCCCTCCGTGTCTCGTTGTCCACAACAAACTCCCGGTATCCTCTGTGCCGAGAAGTGCTTTGATTCCGTCAAGCTCCGGCAGTTCTTCTGCACAGATTTTTCTTTTTTCCACATGACAGACGTGTCTGATCTACTCCGAGCACGCTGTACTCCTGCCTGGAAGACAACTGGGCTCAACAACAACGCAATAGGTTAAATCTCAACATCTTTATTATTAATAAATATTATTATAGTAGAGAATAACCCTTACTGTAGCTGTAGGATGTTGCTATATTAGTTTGCAAAATGCTAATATTTTGCAAACAAGAAGCAAACCAGCTTTTATTTGTGCAATTATATAATGAAGATGGCTGTGAGGAGATAACAACACGGCAGGTCTGTGTCTGAGGAAAAGATCAGATCTAGTTCTGTCAGGACTACAGTTCACCGATCCAGAAACATCTAAATCCACCACCAAGCACCTTGATGTTTCAGCTTTTATTGAAATTTGGGTAATTTATGTCTCATCTGACAGATCAGAGGTGGGATCTGGATCATCTTGCTGTGGGATGAACTCCTCACTAACTAGGTGTAGACCATCAGGTCCTGATTAACTAGGCAAAGACCATCAGGTCCTGACTAACTAGGTGTAGACCATCAGGTCCTGACTAACTAGGTGTAGACCATCAGGTCCTGACTAACTAGGTGTAGACCATCAGGTCCTGACTAGCTAGGTGTAGACCACCAGGTCCTGATTAACTAGGTGTAGACCATCAGGTCCTGACTAACTAGGTGTAGAGCATCAGGTTCTGACTAACTAGGTGTAGACCATCAGGTCCTGACTAGCTAGGTGTAGACCATCAGGTCCTCACTAACTAGGTGTAGACCATCAGGTCCTGACTAGCTAGGTGTAGACCATCAGGTCCTGATTAACTAGTTGTAGACCACCAGGTCCTGACTAACTAGGTGTAGACCATCAGGTCCTGACTAACTAGGTGTAGACCATCAGGTCCTGATTTACTAGGTGTAGACCATCAGTTTCTAACTAACTAGGTGTAGACCATCAGGTCCTGACTAACTAGGTGTAGACCATCAGGTTCTGACTAACTAGGTCTAGACCATGAGTTTCTAACTAACTAGGCATAGACCATCAGGTCCTGACTAACTAGGTGTAGACCATCAGGTCCTGACTAACCTTGTGTAGACCATCAGGTCCTGACTAACCAGGTGTAGACCATCAGGTCCTGACTAACTAGGTGTAGACCATGAGTTTCTAACTAACTAGGCATAGACCATCAGGTCCTGACTAACTAGGTGTAGACCATCAGGTCCTGACTAACCTTGTGTAGACCATCAGGTCCTGACTAACCAGGTGTAGACCATCAGGTCCTGACTAACTAGGTGTAGACCATCAGGTTCTAACTAACTAGGCGTAGACCACCAGGTTCTAACTAACTAGGCGTAGACCATCAGGTCCTGACTTACTAGGTGTAGACCACCAGGTCCTGACTTACTAGGTGTAGACCATCAGGTCCTGACTAACCAGGTGTAGACCATCAGGTTCTGACTAACTAGGCGTAGACCACCAGGTCCTGACTAACTAGGTGTAGACATGAGGTTCTCACTAACTAAGTGTAGACCACCGGGTCCTGACTAACCAGGTCTAGACCACCGGGTCCTGACTAACCAGGTCTAGACCACCAGGTTCTGACTAACCAGGTCTAGACCACCAGGTCCTGACTAACCAGGTCTAGACCACCGGGTTCTCCATATCTGTAGAACTAAATAAAGACCAGACATCAGGTTCCCTCCATGCTGTTAAATTTTGACGTCACTAATAACACACTGATCATCTCAATATAGTTTACCGCCTCCTTTCTTAAGCTTCTTTCTGAGTCTCTCCTCTGATTGGCTGATTTGAATGACTAAACGGGGGTATGGGCGGTGACTGTTTAGTTGTGACATCACAACGTCACATAAGTCACGACTGCTTGTTTTAAGTCACAGTTTCTGAATACAAGCCGTGTATGTGATATACTGTCTGTCAAATATACGATCAAACATCTATATGAGTCTAATGATTTCTAGAAAGTTGGACTTATTGGACCTAAACTGTCTAAGTTTCAATAAAAATGGAAAAACTTGGGTTCTTAAACATCTAAATATACTTAGAGGCAACTGATTGGTTTTAAGTGTAATAGCTGCTTAGTCTTCTAGAAGCTTAGTGGGAAGACAAGGAAAATGTAAAATATTTGTGGCCTATTAATACAAATGATCATGCTTTAATGCTCCAGAAGAACCTAGTTAGACGTGTAGCATCACCCCCACCTCCTCTCTCTTTACTGTGGTGACTGACCTGCGGCTATCAGAAATGTCACAGAGCTGTGGTCTATCAGAGAAACAAGATGTCAGGTACAAGACCCCCCGGAGGGGCGGGGGGCCAGATACAGGAACGGTATTAAAGTTCCACTCATGGCGTGACACTACGCCCACAGTCATTTATAAACGGAGTGCTGTTCACTCAGGTTTCAGCAAGAATTATTTTACAATTCCACCAGAGACCTAAATATTTAAACATAAGCACTTATTATTATTATTATTATTATTATTATTATAATTATTATAGGACCCTAGTTGCTGATATCAACTAAAGACATAGATCACTATGTACTATTTGATGTACCTTCTTTGGTAAATCGGTCTCCAACTGCTCACCTGTTAAGATGAAAAGATAAACGAGGCCTATATATATATATATATATATATTTATTGCCTGAAGAATAATTCTCTTTTCAAATACTTTGAAGTACCATCTAAAAACATGAATGAACTTTGAAGAGTCTCGTGTCCAATAGAATATTGGAGAACTGAAGTAATTTTCCAACTGTGAGCAACAAGAGTGTTCAAAGTTCAAATATCCAATATATATATATATATATATATATATACTGCGTATTTCCAACTGTGATGCTGTTTTCTCCAGCCTTCTTCTACTTATTCTTCTTCTTCTACTCAGAAGTTTGCTAATTAATTGTAGGACTTTCCTTGTGTTTTCGGTCCTAATGACCTTTACAGGCTGGCTGCAGCCCCCCCCACACACACACTGATGTGACCATTTTCCAGTAGGAAGTGTCACATTTTTTGGTATATATATATATTTTTTACAAGATTTTAAGCTTGCGGAGTCATGCTGGTTGAAATCTAAGCAGTTTTCTGATAAGACAGGTTGTGCAGGTTTTCATTTAATGCCGATTTTTTTTCTCTCGGATTGGACACGTGATAAATAACTTGATTGATTGATTGTTGTGACTATACCAGTGCAATGCTGATCAGCTGTAGTAGTTCTGTAGAGACAGTGTTGGTGTTTTCATTACAGTTTCTTATCAGCGCTGTCTGAATAATCTAAATTAATTTCTTGCACCCTCTGGGACTCTTCCCCTCTTACTTTCTGACCTCTCTTCACCCCACCGTATCTGTTCACACATATGGTGCTCAGCACGGTTTATTATCAGTATTATCAGTCTGAACATGAACGCTGTACATTATTGAAGTACTAATATACAATAACTATATGAGCGAGCGGGTGGAGAGGAGAAACAGGAAATCGGATGCAGGTGTTTTATAGACCAAAGAATATGCAAGAACAACAACAAAAGAAAAATCGTCTCTTCATGCAAAAGACAGATTTATCCTCCTTCCTCATCTCTTCCTTTTGAAAACGGTTCTTGATGTGAAGGTCACTGGATTAGTCAGGTTTTTTTTGTCCTAATTTTCTTGCGTATTACTGTGTTTTTGCTTCTCAAGTGTCTAAAAGTTAATCAAATAAAGCTCGTCCACTTTCAAGAGCTTCAAGGTTAGTTAATCAATCATTATGTCAATGATCGCTTCATTTTTTAAGCAATTATAAGAAAAATAATTGAATGAAAGTTAAGTTTTCTTTGTCTTTTAACATTGTTCTTTATTGTGCACCGAGGCTCATGCAGCAGGTTAACCAGCTCATGAATGACTGAATGTGAACGGGAAAAGAAAAGAGGTCAGATGATAGCGATGATACTCCTTATTATCTCTAATCGAAAGCGGTCCATCGTGATTTCCCCCTCTCCGCGTCTTGTCGCCACCTCATCAATCTCTTTCTCCCTTTTTCATTATCCTTTGTCCCCGTTTCATCACGGGCGCTCGGGCCGCTGCCGTAACATCTGCCAATTAACTACGGAGCTCCATTTCAGAATAAGAGCATACAGTGACAATCAAAATATATAAGAATCAGGGTAAGAACATGAAAGCTTTTCACTGGTTTGTCTAAACTTTATTGTCTTTAGCTTTTAATCTTCACACCTTCCTACGGTTTACTTTATTCTAACAAGCATCAATGTGTAAATGTTCATGTTCACATAAGAGTCTATTACAGTAGATTTGTAGTACAGATGCAATATCTTGATACCAGGGAGATATCAGTGAAGTAAAGTCTATAACAGCATATCTGGTCAGTATCGAGAAAAAAAAACTTTATTGTACATGCTTTATTTTCATGATCGTGCCCCCTAGTTTCACATTTTCAAATCTTGAATAAAGCAATAATGTTAACTCAGCATTCGATTATAGGCAGAGCAGACGGTCGCGCTCAACGTTTTTTTTTTTTTTTTTTTTCTCCCCACCCCACATCTCCGTAGACCGCTGCCTGCCTATGGCTTTTTGCACCAGTGAACTCTGAAATGTGCATTCATCTCTGTAATGAGTTTATGCACCGGCGGCCCCCGCTGTAATATCCTCCTCCTCCACCGTTCCTGCTGACACAGCCTGATCATGTCCTGCATTAACATCCTCACATCTCCGGGTTCGTCCCCCCACGTCACGGCCGTCAAAACGTACGCTTTCGAACCCACAATTTGTGACCCCATTCACCCATACCCGCTCTATTAAATCTAAACACAGATGTCATTTGAGTCACGGTTCCTATTGAAGCGAGTTGAGGAGTCAATGAGACTTCTCCAGCCACCTGGGCAGTGAACCATGAACATCTATTCGAAGTCATTTAGATCTTTTACTCTTGCAATCTAGATACGAAATCATAATCAGTTAGGCTTAATCAGCATTTTCATACATGCCACAGAGCATGATTGGATGTTAATTGCTTGAAATGTGTCATGCAAGCATCTGCAATCATTATGGTTTTTCTCACATCACCTGTGATGCAGCCTGACACACACAATGGCATAATCCAATAGTGGAAACTAAAGACTCACTAAAGAACACTAATATTGAGGTTTATGTTCTTCATAATATGCTTAATATGCCATTTTAGTGAGATTAATTTCAGGAATCAAGCAATAGCCACAGGTAGTAGGTTCAACGTTTTGCATCAAGATGGGCAAAAACACATGAAAAAGTATAAAAATCCTATTTGAGAGATTTAGTTTTATTGAGTAATTTATTAGCTGCAGGGCATTAAAAGTCAGACTGCAAAACTGATTCAATCTATAATAAATTTGTTTGAGTTGTTATGTATATTACTATATCATCTGCATAAAGCCGAACATATGAGCATATGAACAGTGATTTTTATCCCCTCTAAATGTATCTGAAGTAAGAGATATCTATTGATTTAATCACCTATCCAAATTCATTTGAAGTGAAGCCTTTAATGCTTCTCATCTCTCAATAGTGACACAGGTGATTAATTAATCACAAAGCCTGTAATTGGATTGTTTTAATTGCTCGATAGCCCCACTTACAACCTCCTGTCTGAGCTTTACTACTATTTTAGAAACAATCGGAGTGAGACAGCACGACTGATAAAAAAAAGGAGCAGTACCTGCTGTCCAATAATGTCCCTCATTTAGTTCTGTATGCTTCATTATGTATTTATATTCTTATTAGTTTGAATGAATATCTGCTGCTTCATAAGACTTAAGGAGCTTTTGTCTTCTCCTTTTGCTTATCTCAGACTACAGTGCTGCTGGTGGTGTGTCTGATGTCTTTAAGTTTATCATATTTCTTGTAGACGGGCAGTTGTATGTGGGAATGGAGAGTCCGGTGCAACGATCAGAAAGAAGGTCCCACTAATAGCGGACGGCAGCATTTAAAGAGCAGAAAGGCTAATCACAGTACAGTGATGCCGGTGGGACTACCGGGTGTTTATCTTTTCGAGCCGGCAGGAATATTCAGTGTGTCACTCGGCCTGTCTATTCATTTGGTTGCGTCGGTATCTTTTTGTCCATCTGTGTGTACGACGCCTCTTTATTAGAGTCTTTACCTGCTTGTCCTGCTTGTTTACTCCTATCCGCCTCCATCTGTCAGCCCGTCGGCCCATCTGCTGCCTTCAGGACCCTTTTTTTTCCTCCTGCCTCCTGCCTGTCTGTCAACCTCTGTGGGTATTTGGAATGGTCTGTGCCAGCAGATCCTATTCCCCCCCACCCTCCTACCACCACCCCCCGCCATGTTCCTTTGTCAGTCTTTTACTGTAGCATCTCCCGGGTCCTTTCTCGCTCTGTTTTTTTTTTTTATATCCTCTATCTGACACTCGACCAGCTCTCAATTGCTTCTCCTAACCGTCCTCTCCCAACATCTTCCTCCATCTGTCATTCTTTTCAGTGCCCCCCCCCTCCTCCATACTTTCCCCCCCTTCTCCCTGGCTGCCTTCCAACTGTGAGCCATCTTATAAATAACAACCCCATGGTTGTTTGCCATTTGTTGTCACAGTCGTAACATTGCCAGCAGTGCAGTCGTCTCCGTGCACGCGTGCACATGTGCACGTGTGCACGTCCGCCTCAATGAAAGGTAACCTTCAACTGAACGGTTTGGACGTATATACCAGATTTATAGAGCCACAGATTGGGCTTAGTGTGCTGCACATTGGAGGAAGGAATGAGTTCATCCCAGAGCTGAAATATCCAAAATCGTTCATTTTCATTGACTCATTCTGGCAGAGTTTAAATTTACAGACAATTCTTCAAAGCACGACTTTATTAACTAACAGGAAGAGAAGCAGAAAAGTAGTAACTATACCCCAAATATCTGAGAATATGTTTTATTATTTTAGCCAGCTGCGTATTTATCTCACAAGCAGCAGTTTCTGAACCTAGTTGCCAAGTTTACTCAGAGTTCTTAAGCAATGGGATGGTGAGGGTTTTGAAAACCTCAAGCCGTTACGAAACGTAATAAGTTGTGCACCGACGTGAATATGATTAGACATTAAAACGATCAGCTGATGAACAATGAGACGTCGCTCGGCCAGAACGAACGCCGCGTTCCACCGGTGAGCACAAACACAAAATAAAACAATGGAATTACAGTTTCACTTTAACAGGATTATAAAATCACTAATGCAGCTGTTGCCTGTGTAAACTGTGTAGAGGATTACATTAAGGCTGTGATTCAACTCAAGCTATATGGATTATTGACAGCATTCCTGCAATACATAGATTTACATAAATATTTTCTAATTACTGAACCTCTGAAAAAATATTTATATAATAGGTATTTCAGGTTATCCTTTGTCTTACACAATAAATCTATTTTGAACACCTTATGCAAAGCAACAACCTGAAAACAAGTAGTATCCTGCTGTTATTTGTTATTTGCTTTGAAATTAACAATTAAAAACTTTTTTTAAAAGATCAAATTTAACTTATTGATGTTTAAGATCAATAAAAAAGTTTCACAGACTGAGCTACACCGCTAAAAGTGTGTATCTTCTTTATAGAGCTGACTAAACACTTTCTCTTGTTTCGTGCACCTTAATGGCTGACAAATGGCATTAAAGTCTTTCAAAGAGTAAGTTGGTGACCTCCGGCTTCTGGCTTGTGATTCTTCAACAGAGCGTGTGGTGTACTGAAGCCTTTGGGTGTGTTATAAGAGCTGGAAAAATGATCTCTATTCATATGTCAAAAGAGTTCCTGACTTCCAGGTAATGCAACCAACAAAGACTAATCATTAGAATCACCCTGTGATGCTATTAGTATTATTAATATTATTATAATCAGTAATAATGTGCAAAATGCATACAAAAAACTCACCTTTCAGTCGTTTAATTTACCTTTCCAACCATATTTAAAGCTGTATAGATTAGATGTGTATGGGAAAAATGATGTTTAGGTTGCAGTACCACGTGTGGCCATATGGGCGGCGATGTTTCCACTTCTTATTATATTATTGTTAATATACATCGGGGAGTGCAGCGGTGCAGAGCAGCTAATACCCAGGCCTCTCTGCTCTAAATCTCATGCTATGTAGAGCTTTATCTCTCTTTTGTAATGATGCAAGACAAAGCAACGTACTGTACTCCATCTTTGATCACACAGTTTTTTGATTAACAACAAAGCTTTGATGTTTCAGCACGTCTTGGCTCTTGAACCTCCCCCCCTCCCCCCTCCTCACACCCCCCACCACCAACACTACTTTCTAATTAGATTAATTAACAAAGTGAGAGGCTAAGGGGCATTCTATCAGCATGTGGGGGAAGCCTACTCCTGCATTCACACACACACAATCACCCCCATGAACACCAGGAAAACACACATCCACGCACACACAGCAGCAAGGGAAGGGAGGGGGGGAGTAGGGGAGGAGGGGGGGGGGCACTGTTGATCTCAACAATCTTTGCAGAAGCAATATTTTCCTTTCTGTTCACTTAACCTCACGCTGATAATTGCAGCTGGGTGCTGATAACCATTCATGTGTAGGTGATACCGGCTGCATGCTAATTTCGCAGGTGCGCGGATGGTCCTGCCGTGAGGGAGGGGGAGGTGGGTGTGGGGGGCAGGAAGAGTGGGTGGTGGGGGGGGGGGGGTCTGGCTCAGAGGCTGCAGAGTTTCTCACAATCATTTTCGACAAACTTCCACCTCTGCTGTTTTTTTTGGAGAAACCCAAAGGGGGGATGCAAAAACAGCAGGGTTACAGTGGCACGCTTCATTGGTGCTCAATGTCTGTGCAGCACTGTGTGTGTGTGTGTGTGTGTGTGTGTGCACTATGTGTGTCCAGCTCATGCTTTCCTCTAACTTCACATCTCTTAAATTCCTTTTGTATTTCTGCAATATACACAAATAATGGTAACATTTTATGGCCCTTAAATTGTGCCAAAAGGGAAGAGGTGAACGTCCCATATCATATAAAGTGAGATTAAATAGGCATTATATAAATACTTCCTTAATTATAAAACACGCATTTCACAGGTGTTATTCAAATCAACCACAGAACCTTCCTAATATTAAAAAGACAGACATAAAAGAAGCTGATTTTTGCAAGGATAAAACCACAAATATCTTTTTTTTTAATAAAATTGAGGAAAAGTGTCCAATATTGGACCATTACAACATGATTGTTGCTTCTATCCATGCATGCTGTGAAGACTGCATTCTGCAGTCTGATTCCCCCGGGAACTTTGTCAAACTCACATTCTTTCACCACAAATGTCCTTTTTCTGTTTTATTCCCCGACGACAACTCAGCACAAAAAAAAACACAGACTGTGGATTTTCCAATATCACTTACACTGAGAACGTTTTAGAAAAGGTTTGTTGCCATAATGGACGGGAGGAGAAAGAAAAGGGAAAAAACGAAGCTGAAACCTACTACAATCAACAAGCAATACTTTTAACTTTAAATGTTCCAAATAACAAAAATGTGAAAAGTGAAATCTTTATTAAATGCCAATAGCTGAATGTGAATTATTACCACTGTAAATTAGCTACTGATGACTTAGCCAATTTGATTAATATAATGCATGCTACTTTAAACACTCATGCCGTATGTAAAGTAACACTATGCACAAAGATTATATATTTAGGTGCTTTTAAAAAATCCCTAAAGTGATGACAAACTTTTAAAGCAACCTGTTGTCATGTCACTATTCTCTGTAGGAAATGAAAAGTTCTTATTGAGCCTTGCCCATGTTGTCGGAGCCATATCATTAAGCTGCATTACCTAAAATAATACTGGTACAATAGCTCGTACTTATTCAAAAAAGATGTGTTAATTCATTCAACAGCCACACACACACACACACACACACACACACACACACCATAAGACACATGCACAGAGTGACACAATCACAGTGAACATACATTAGAATGTGTCCAGGCTTTAATATGAACTGTGCTGATTAATAAATGCAAATGCATTGGAAAAAGTGCGCACACACACACACACACACACACACACACACAGATAGACGGGCGCACACACTCCTTTTAGACAGAGGCTATGTTACATATTCATAAACGCAGTATGAAGGAGCGGGATGACATCTCTCTCCTGCCTCTTCCCCTTTTTTCCTAAAAATAGAGGCGCTTTACTTCGCTCTGAGACAAACTTTGACGCCTTAAAATTGAAGACAGGGAAACGTGTTCTGTATCGACACTGAAGTGCCAATTACTCTCAAATAAGCTCAGAGTTAAAGGTGCTAAGTTGTTTGAATAGAAGAAAGGATAAAAAAATAAATTTCCTCAGTTAAGTCAGTGTCAAAGTTGTGAAATTTGTTTGTTTTAATATTTAACGCTGAGCTGTCACAGAGGCAGATTGCCTGGTGCATGCACATAAAAACACATACGCTGCATATTAATCAGTAGAATTCTTCGACCATGGTCATGAAGATGGAAAAAGGGACATTAAAAAAAACAGATCTGCTACGCCGTAGCCACAAAAAGCTTTTCTGTTACACAGAAACATTAGTGTCCAACCTTTTCTCATTTTCAACCATTTTTAAAATGATCGTGCGTCTCCTCCCGCAATTTCCATCCAACAGTGATGTGTCAGACATTGTGCTAAACAGATGACATAACAAGCAAGCAAATGGAAGAGGAGCAATTAATTCCTTCAGATATTGTGATATGTGCATGTAAAAATAGAGGAATGGAATGGCAGGAAGAAAATACATTAACGGGTGGAATTATAGGCTGTGGTAAACAGGGAGTGAAGGCAGAATCATTTTTGACATTAACTTTAACAAATGCAACATGGCTGAAGACCCAGGTGGCGTTCCATGTCCCTTTCAATGTCAAATGTCCCTTCCAGTGTTAAATATCCCCTTTTCAGTGCATGAAATGTCACTTTTCAGCACAAATCACTCCTTTCCTGTGTCAAAACGTCCTGTTTCAGGGTCAAAGTTTCCCTTTCAATATCAAAAAAATTCCTTTTTCAGAAAAATAAAAGAATCCAAAAAAGTTCATCTTATATCACATGCACGTTGCCACTAAACCATTCTCACCAGCATTTTAGCTTGTAAAAAGTCTTTTGGATGTTAAAGTTAAAGTTAAAAAGTTTGCACATTGGGGGTTTGCTGCAGCTTGTGGAGTTCCCTGTGCGTTGGTGTATTATTGATAACTCAGAGCTTCTGCATTTAGGGGCCTTTTCAGCACTTTTTCATTCTGTAGATTTCACTGCATCTCATCAAATCACTGGTGTTTTCTTCAATTAGCACAGGTTGCATGTCTATATCCACTGCTGGTGTTTTATGGGGCTACAACTAAAAGCAGGGGAAGGCTTTGTATCAACATTATGCAGCGATCTATATCGAACAGCGTTACATAAGCTTCTTGGCAAGATTTCTTTTTTTTTTTTTCCCACCCAACCGCATCCATTCATCAAAAATGCATTTACAAAACAAGGCGACATTGATTTTCTGTATTTTCTGACATTAGCTGTAAAGTTGTTTGCCAACAAAACTGCAATATCAATTTAAGAAAAAAAAAAAAAAAAGGCCATATACTATGTTCAACGTTTTGTTCACAACATTTTCCAGAGGCCAAGACATCAGTAACTTGCAGGTTTGAGATTTTCATCACGTCAAAATTAATCTGTTTTTGATGATATTCACAGCTGGAACCTATTTTCCCATAGCCATTTAAATGCATTTACATCATTAATATCTATAATATATCTATAAAATAGCAGAGTTGCCAGTTGCACATCATTTATGTGCTTATGTCACATAATGGTGTAAATCAGAAGAGCAGAAGTGCAGATTCACAGGATTTTGCAGAAGAAACATGCTTCAATTGGTGCCGAACGGCAGTAAACTGCAGCGGCAATTCATAAATACGACTTAAAATGAGCAGGCAGACAAGTTATTTATGCCTTTCCCTTGCGTTTCTGACAAAGTCGCTGCTCAAGGACCATTTTCCTGCCCCGGGGACGCACTAAAACTTGTCATTTGAAGTCGAACTGTGGGAAGCCGTGTCGTTAAGACGTCACCTCCAGTGTCGACGGGAGGAAGCGACTTTTTGCTGCTTCTCCCTTCGGTGGAAAGTTCTAAGTCTGTTTAATCCCCCTTTAACCCAGAAGTGATGTCACGAGGGCTTTAAAGAGTGTGTGTGTGTGTGTGTGTGTGTGTACCTGTACTCCTCCTGAGTGAAGACCGGGATGACGGAGGGCTGCAGCACCGTGATCTCCACCAAGGCCGAGCTCTTCTTCACGGGTTCTCCGTCGTCATAGGCAACCACCACCAGCTGTCAATCAAACAGACATCAGGTCACATGACAGGACAGGCAAATATTAAAACTTAAAATAAACATGCAAATTATTCATTATTTGCATTGGAATTAGAGTGTAGACAAACATGTTTCCCGCCTTTGTGCTTATTTTTTCCCATTTAATTGGAAAACTGCAACAGGACCCAAAGGAATCCTAATTAACGTTAGGCAAAACACTACAGGTAAATAGGGTCAAAATGACTAATTTAACAATAGATTTCATTAAATATCATAAAACATCCCCAGTAGATTTTTTAAATATTTTTTTTTTCTGATGTATTAGGTTTAATTATGCAAATGTTGCATTATCAAAGTAAGTTTAACATTTCCACAAGTGTAATCTGAACAGTGGATTCATTTCATTCTGTTGACATATTAATATTTTTTTCCCCAGAGGGAATTTTGGATATGTATTTAATCACCAGATCAGAAAATACCGGAAATAACTAAAGTCAGGAACAAACACAAAAAAATACATGTTTTGACATGTTGTGTTTTTCTAGTAACAACAAAACAGCGACAGACTGAGAAAAATCTCATGCTGATAAAAAAGAGCAGGCGAACGCTTGCTGTGCTGTTATAGAGCTGACTCATGGTGAGTTTAGGACAAAATCTCACCTGTGTAGTTTAAAAGTGTTTTTTCCCGACTTGTCTGAAAGAAGACGTGTTATACAGCAAACATCTCCCTTTGAAAAAAGATCCTCTATCATAGAAAGTGATATTTTGACCACTTTTAATGATAAGATGGTCCAGTTATATAAAAAAAAAATGCTCAATCCGCATGAAATTTGATGTGATTTACCGTTTATTTGCTAATTATACAGAGAGAAGAAGCTTGAGGGGAGATTTAGAAGCTTATTGAGGTAATTATTAGTACTTGAAAAAAAAACACAAATATATGTTATTAGGGATATTACAACTTAAAAAAAACTTTGATGAAGATATTTTTATATATTATGACTAACTCTGGTTTAAATAGTCTGTTTAATATATCATGGCGATTTATGGCGCGTTTCTATTCCCATAGAATCCATCTCGCCAGGTATCTACAAATTACTGTACACCTTCACAAGCGTGCGACTCGTAATCCAGAAAGATGTTGGAATGATTCATTTTGTTAGTCATTAGAGGCAAAGGAGGGAGAACTCTGTCCCCCGTGTGACATCTTCAGAGGACGCTGAATCCTCGCTGTGTTAATTAAAACCTATCAATGAGAAGATGGAATTAGCATAACCCAAATCCCAATTGAAGGAGGAGGGGGGGAGGGAGGCAAATTTGACACTAATAAGCTGCAGCAGTTTGCACAGCGGATGGGGATTTTTCTTTTTTCAAGCTTTCTACAAGGACAACTTTTATGTACACAAATGCGTCAAAGATACAGGGTAAAAATATGAGAGTGATAATGATCAAATCCATGCAATGTTGTCTAAAAAGTAAAGCAGAGCAAGACGTTTATTATTAGAATGCAGCTCTGGTGCCAGAGTTTTAAGTTTAAAAAGTTTGATTGATTGAGAAACACATTAAGTGATGCTTTTACATTGTGTTATCGTGGTCATATTTAATACATCGAATGCATTAGTGTCTAATGGAAGCTAATATCTGTCCAATGGGGGAGTCTTTTATTGCTGTGTATCTTCATAAAAAGGTGCATGTTTTATGGATGCAACTGTAATGCATGTTTAAAATTAAATGGATATTCTCTAGCTGGGATAATGTGGACCAGATATACATAAATGCTGCATATAATCGTGTGTTAATTAGCAGCCTGGGAGTTAAAATGGTGCTAAAATGTGTGTGTGTGTGTGTGTGTGCGCTCACATTGAACTTGAGGTTGGGCTCCTCGTTGAGGTTAACTCGGGTCACCACGTGTCCCGTCTGTTCCTCTACGTCGAATATACTGGCGGAGTAGGGATAGAGGTCCTGGTCCACTTTGTAACGCACCAGACCCGCGGGGGTCCCCTACAGACGGAATAAGTACAATACACACTTAAAAGATGAATGTTGCATTGTGGGATGAATGAATCCTCTTGGAGGATCCTCCTTTGCCAAGTAGTCCCAAATTAAAGCACAGTGCATTAATGACTATATCCAAAGCAATTAGCTTGGGAGCAAATGTCAAACAGGATGTAATTATGAAGCAGTAAATACACACACACACACACACACACACACACACACACACACCATCACCACTTTGAATAAATGAGGTTTAGGCAGCAAATGAGCATGAATTAACTTTGTCTTCTTGATTACGATCAACCGTCGGTTAGTGTGATTAATCTGATGCGAAACGTCAGCAAATAAATAAAATTAAATTATGGCAACATGTGTACATCACATTTACACATTATCTACCAATTAAGAAAGGATGGAATTAACAGAATGTCCTCATATCTAATTCTAATCTTTAGTTTATTGTGCTGCATGTAATCTCTTAATTATATACTAATATACTAATTATGAATATGATGCATTAAAAGGCAATAAAGCCAGGTGCTAGTTATTAGAAAGTAATAATTCTAATAAATTATTCAAGAATCAACACCGAAAGACTGGATGTTGAACGGTCAATTTTAGATTCGAAATTTTGACAAAAATATCTCTAGAAACTTTATTCCACAAAAACTCAAAAGGAACAGTGTGTAAGGTATAGTGGAATTTAGCAGCACTGAGCAGAGTGGATGGTTTTAATTGTGGAAATGTGTTTCAATATGCAATTTGCAACCTCAACACTACACACACATATATACACACACATATATATATATATATACACACACACACACATATATACACACACATATATATATATACACACACACACACACACACACACACATATATATATATACACACACACACACACACACACACATATATATATATATATATACATACATGTATACATACATATATATACATTCTCGTATACATATATATATATATATACATACTTATATACATATATACACACACTTATATACATATATATATATATATGTATATATATATACACATACTTATATATATATATATGCATACTTGTATACATATATATACATTCTTATATACATAAATATATATATGTGTATATATATGTGTATATATATATATATGTGTTTGTGTATATATACACACACACACACACACACACACACACACACACACACACACACACACACACACACACACACACACACACACACACTAATGACTGCAGCTCCTCAGTGATGTCTTTTCCACTCTCAGCTTCCCATAAATACCAGCTCAGAGTGAGTCAGCAAACTTCACTGTGACAAATTCTTCTTAAGTAAAAGTGGGGTCTGCAGGTTATAAATGGCATTTGCATGTGAATATGTACACGGAGGGCTAATAAGTTGCTGTTTAGTGCCTCGAGTGCAGCACAGAAGTGCCTTTATGGGGTAATATAACGTTGCTTCTGGACCCAGGAGAGCACAGCTTGATGCTGTGATGCAGGAAGACAGCGAGCACATCAGTCAAAGGAACATGGTGCTTTAAAAAAAAGGGCTGAAAAAATACAATCATAGCTTCCCGAGCACTAATACAAAGTAAAGTTTCTGGGCTTTTCTTCCATAAATATTTATTTTGGAGATTTACTATTACAGTAAAATTGCAAATTCACCAGTCGGTTGTTTTCTGGTCCTTATAAAAAAAGATGAGAGCTGTTTTTTTTTTTTTTTGCACAGAGCAGATTTGAGATCTGCATTTAAATGAAAGCCTGTGTGACTCAGCAACTCCTCACAAGGTGCACACACACACACACACACACACGCACACACACACTGCAGTTTTACAATTTGTTAAACATGGGATTAACAGCATCAGACTGTTCAATTGCTCACAATGGAACACTCCAAGGTGAGCTAACCTTCATTTTACATCAAGGGGCAGATAAAATAAAAATGTTTAGTGGTGAAAATCCCAATTGAGATCACTTAACGGGAGGAAAATACATTCCAAGCACACACACACACACACACACACACACACACACGTGAGATGACAAGCGTCATTATCTTCCATCATTCCCCCTGCACACAATTTGAGAAACAGACTGTGGAAAAAAAAAAACGCTGGATTGAACGGCGGCAGCTGGAAATTCTCACCGCGGGGTCAGAGTCGTTGGCCTTCACCGTGGTCACGACGGTTCCCTTGACGGCGTTGGGGGCGACCATGCCTCGGTACATTGACTGGCTGAATACCGGGGAAAAGTCATTCATATCCTGGAGAGACACACACATATAAGGAAAAGAAAAATGTGCATCAGCAGCGTAAACATATTAAACCAGGTTTTTTTTGTGTTTCATGTGCGATTCTCTGCTGTGTGACGCCTGTCTGCAGGTTCTCTGGTTCTTTCCCTGCATACCTGCAGCCACAAATCAACACAGCTGCCTGCAATCAACCAACGCAGGTGTTTTAAAGACAGAACGATTATGGCCCCTGGGTAAAAAAAAAAAAAAAAAGCCATGCACATGCCAGAGCAGTAGGTGGCGCCAGCTCTCCTGCAGTTTAGGACATTTTGACCAATCACAAGGCTGGAAAAATTCATAGTGGAAAAACAACAAAACTGAGGCCATCTTCTCCATAGATGCAAATTAGTGTTTGACAATGTCGATAAAAATGTTGTTTTTTTTAGCACATGATTGCTGAAACTGGACTTTTCTTATCTTCTTTTGGGATTTTTAGAGTAGCACGGCTTGCAAAACAAAAAAAAAGTTGCATTGCTGCCATCTGCAGGACTGGTGGTTCATTGGATTTACTATATCCACTATTAAATATCGTCTCCCCCTCCATGACTTGACCCTATTTCTTAAAAACTATATCTATCTGATTACGTCTTGTCTTTGGCGGCTATGGGTATGGATGGATTTTTTTCTGTTGGTTGCGTCATTCTGTGTGAATTTACCAACGTCTCAACCGGCCGATACGTTTCCAACGTCGATATGTACCATACGAGTCCGTATTTTGGGAGTATTTTTGCTAATTCTGTTGCATCCCGATGGACAAATCCGTTCACGACCTGTCTAGTGTGTTTCAGCTCTGGTGCTCAGATCCTGCCCAGAGTGAAGATGGCCGGATTGTCATGCCGTTCACGGTTTGTCGGCTTTGTTGACGCCGGCGCGGCTCCTCGCTTTGTTTTTTTCCTGTTTATTTGCCTGCGAGATCGCTCGTTAGTGCGTTGTCCGTGTCTCAGGGATCACCCGAGGCCTCTGCAAAACGAAAAAACCCCAGAAAATCCGCATGTGTGTGATGTGTGAGATTCTCATACTAGTTCTGCAGCCATCCACACGGATGAAGCTGCCCAGTGTTTGTCGCTCTAATTGTTAAATTCAACATAATTGTCACATTTTTCCACTTCCTGTCACCGGTGGCTTGAATTACTCACTCACCAGGTTTTGGGACGTCTGTCTCCACATGGGGGGAAACAGAGCAGCATGACAGAACAGCCCAGCTGACATTACCTTTCTAAGCCCATAGAGAAAACCCTCTTATTATTTTATCACTGTAGGTGTCCACAACACTAGAGAAACAGCAGCGAGTTGGGAAAAAATGCTTCTTTATTCTTCTATTTTCCAGACTGTCGGAAAGACAGACATGAGAAAAAAGAAATATGCAAGCACAGGACTGAATTTGGCAGCTAATGGCTTTAACTAATACAACTAATAAGTCTCTGCTAAAAAGAGACGAATGCAACCACAGCTTTTTATGAAATGAATAAAGTCAGACTGGAATCACATTTAATCGTCGTTAATAATGCAAACACGCTTTTAAAATGTTGCGTTTTTGGATTATTAGAAATAAAACGAGAGGTTGTTTTACTGATATTGGTGTAGAGCAGATGGTTTGTCGCTCGCTTGGACTTTCCAGGAGCAAACCAGCAAAAAGTGACATTTTACGCCGAGCGTCTCATTAGCTTTTTCCAGCCCGCTAACAAATGCTAGCAGCGTTTGTGTGGCGGAGTGAGATGTGTGCTCATTAGAGTTAAATAAGAAGGAAACTATTAACAGGAATATAATGTGGGTTGTTCAGCGTCCTCGGCTCTTCTGTTGTGGAGAAGCTGCTTTTTCCAGCTACATGAGTGGATGGCAAAACTCTATTTAATCATAAAAACAGAGATGTTAAATATGAATTTCACCCCTTTTCATTATAGATGTGATGCTGTAGTATACCAAAAAAAAAAGGCAAATTACTTTAAAAGTGCACTTCAAACCTAGGCTTTATATCTAGAATCTTCCAGAGGTGATTAGACATTCCACCACGTTTTAACCAATCACTGCCTCACTCTTATTAGCTTCAACTAAACTTCCAAGGAAAGGTACATATAAAGGTTTTATATAAATATATATAAGATTTAGTGGCACTCACTGGACTAAGGAATGGAATAAAATATTCATGTATATATGTTTTAATTAGTATTTATGTTGTTGTGTTTCTGTTAATTAACATTGAAGTCATTGGGGGCTGTTCTGTGATTGGCTGCCTAAATGATTGGTTAATTGGGTCCTTGGTGTCCAGATTGTGAAGTTGAATCACGTGAAATGAAAGAGGGGTAAACCCAGGATAGTGGCCGAGCACTGGTTCTAGATCAGGGGTCACCAATCCTGGTCCTGGAGGACTTGTGTGGGTCCAGGTTTTTGTTCCAACCAGGGAGTTACACCTGATTCTACTAATTAACCATTAGAACCTTTTTCAAGGAGCTTCATTAGTAGAACCAGGTGTGCCAAGACCAGACCTAACCCTCCTGTGTCTAGGTCTTATACCAGGGTTCACCGACTCTGGTCCTGGAGGACTACTGTGGGTCCAGGTTTTTGTTCCAACCAGACAGTAACACCTGATTCTACTAATTAACCATTAGAACCCTTTCTTCATTGTTGAATCAGGTGTTACTGCCTGATTGGAACAAAAACCTGGACCCACAGTAGTCCTCCAGGACCAGGATTGGTGCCCCCTGGTCTGGAACCAGTGTGACCTGGTTCCTGCTAACCTGGGTTTACCTGTCCTTTCATTTCACGTGAATTTGCTTTGCTGTGAAATTCAATCTGGACACCGGGGACCCAATTTTTCCCTCGTCGAGGCAGCCAATCACAGAACAGCTCTGCAGAGAGAGCCCTGCCCCCCATGGATCAATGTTAGGTAATAGAAACACTACAAATTCCTATTCTTATTGATTATATACTAATTAAAACATACTCCACGCCACTGGAAACTACACATGAACCTTTTAAATGTTCCACCCTACACACACACACACACACACACACACACACACACACACACGTACCATTATCCTGACAGTAACAGAGGCCAGTCCTGGCGGCATGGTCCCCCCCGTGTCCAAGGCCTCTACGGTGAACGTGTAAGTGGCGTCCGACTCGTTCAGGGCCTCGTAGTCCATGACTCTGAGCACGGACAGCTCTCCCGTGACCGGGTCGACGTGGAACAGCTTGACCACGTCCTGGTCCGAGCCTTCGGTCCTGATCCGGTACGTGATGTTGGAGCCCAGGTCTGCGTCCATCGCCTGCATAGGAAAAAAGAGAAGAAGAAGAGAGGGGAAATAAAAGGGTTGCACCTTTGCTTCGCCGCTAACAGTGTGCAGCATTTTTCATTTTTCATCAGGTCATGTGGTGCTGGAGCTGGTGTCTGATTCTCCTGTGGTGCTAACTTTTATCGTTCCAGCTGGCAGCTATATCTTATTTTCCTGCTGCAGTTACTATAATTTACTGTGTGGCTGGAGGGGAAAAAGCTGATTATTTCATCTCGCGTCCCCCCCCCGTACCCCCCCATGACTCACAGGGTCTCTGTAAGTGTTGCCTAATTAGACTTTTAAAAACATTTCGAGTGCTGCAGGAACAGAAGGGAACAATTAGGTCATTTCACAGGAGATAATGTAGTAAAGGTAAATCACAAGGTGAGATTTGGATTATTCTCACACTCTGGCCTCTAAAAGCTCATATTCCAAAATTATATTGTTCTAATCAGAATTAGATTTTCATCCTGGATTTTTTCTATTTCATTGTATATATCTATACAATACATATCTATATATAGATATCCCACCTTTACATACATTCACCCCCACATAAACCAATCAAAGGACGGGCTTTTTAATGGGGATATGCATTAATTGATGGGTTGACTTGACCTTTTATAGGTGTATTTCTCTTTTTTTTATTGTACTGGTTGCTCATTCTGGAAGGTAAGAAACACAGTGTGATAATAATAATTGTTAATACATTTTTTTTTATAAAAAATATTAGGAAACCCCAACGTGTCTCATAATGCTGCAATAACAATGGAGTAAGACAAGCTTGATTAATAATTCTTTAAAATCTTAAAGATTGAAGAAGGTTTAAAAGCTTTTATTCACTTCCTACTAATTACATTTAGCACTTATGATTTTAACTACAATTGCAGTAAATATGTATATATATAGTAATGACTTTTAACAATATATTCAGTACCAGTCAAAGGTTTCAACAACGTATAAAAGCTTTAATGCATTTCATGTGTTCACTGTGTATTTAACTTTAATATAACTTAAATATCTTAAGTCAGTGGTTCTCAAACTTTTTCACGTAAATAAATGCCTGACTCAGTACATGAATGAATATTCCAGTAAATGCAGATATTTACAAAAAAAACCCATAACATTTGATTAATGCATTAAATTCATTTGTTTGTTATTTTCCCTTTTGCACAAAAATGCCCTCATTCATTTGATTTCCCTATTTATTACTACATTTTTAATGTATTTATGTATGTATTCACTCCACCCCCCTTCATTTCCCAAAACGTATTCATCTCTGCAATTTCCTTTTGCATTTCCACCTCAATTATATAAAATGGAAAATCTAAATTTGAAATTAAATAAATTAACGTGCAATGGAAGTGAATATCCATCCATCCATCCATCCATTGTCTATCCCGCTTATTCCCTTTCGGGGTCGCAGGGGTCTGCTGGAGCCTATCCCAGCGCGTTAAGGCGAGAGGCAGGGATACACCCCAGATGGTCGCCAGCCAATCGTGGGGCACACACACCATTCACACACCATTCACACACACACTCACACCTATGGGCAATTTAGAGTTTACCAATTAACCTGAGCATGTTTTTTGTATTGTGGGAGGAAACCGGAGTACCCGGTGAAAACCCACGCAGACACGGGGAGAACATGCAAACTCCACACAGAAAGGCCCCAGACCCAGGCCCAAGGCGGTCTTGAACCTGCGACCTTCTTGCTGTGAGGCAACAGTGCTACCCACCGCACCACCGTGTCGCCCTGGAAGTGAATATGTTAACGGGAAATTAAATGAAGTTCCAAGCAAAGACAATAAACTAAAACATTCTGTCATTGTGTAGTTATTGAGTATTAGTTATAGTGAAAATACAATTTCCCTTTATTCTAGGGACACTTTGAAACCCCCGGACCCCACTTTGAGAACCATTTGTTTAAGTTAGTTAATAAGTGGTGATTTAAGACTTAAACTCCATCCACTGACCTTTAACTGTAATATAGTTGTATTCTTGGGGCTGTTCTCTGGTAGGTCGACGTGATACGTTTGCTGCGTGAACTCTGGGCTGTTGTCGTCCACGTCCAAAACTGTGACGGACAGCGTCAGCCGGGACCGCCGCGGGTCCACGGATCCATCCCAGGCCTCCACGATCAGAGAGTAGTGACCTTTTTCCTTCAGGATGACATGCAAAAAAAAATAATAATTGTCATTTCCTCGCTTATGTTTTATTACCGTTATTTCTGTCGTGTGGCGTTCAGGGTCCGGCGAAGGTCGCGAACGCATCACGTCCTCTCACCTCTCTGTCCAGCGGCACCGTGGTGCTGATGGCCCCCGTGGCGTTGATGGAGAACAGCTTCTGGTGGTTGGTGAGGCGGTAGTGGACCTGACCGCTGGCACCCAGGTCCGGGTCTGAAGCCTGAAGAGGAGAGTAGAGTAGAGTAGAGTAGAGTAGAGTAGAGTAGAGTAGAGGAGAGGAGAGGAGAGGAGAGGAGAGTAGAGTAGAGGTGAGTAGAGTAGAGTAGAGTAGAGTAGAGTAGAGTAGAGTAGAGTAGAGTAGAGGAGAGTAGAGGAGAGTAGAGGAGAGTAGAGTAGAGTAGAGTAGAGTAGAGCAGAGTAGAGTAGAGTAGAGTAGAGGAGAGCAGAGTAGAGTAGAGTAGAGTAGAGTAGAGTAGAGTAGAGTAGAGTAGAGTAGAGGAGAGCAGAGTGGAGTAGAGTAATTTTATTTATCCCCAGAGGGAAATTAAGGTGTCAAAGTAGCTTATATATATAAATACACAATACACATAATGCCCACAAAGGAACTAAATAAGACAACATACAGAGAAAGTTCAAATTAAAATTAAAATTAAAATTAAAATTAAAATTAAAATTAAAATTAAAATTTTAATTTTAATTTTAATTTTAATTTTAATTTTAATTTTAATTTTAATTTTAATTTTAATTTTAATTATTAAAATTATTAAAATTATTAAAATTATTAAAATTATTAAAATTATTAAAATAAAAATAATAAAAACAATAGATGTTAAAAATAAAAATACAAAATAATAATAGAAATTAAAATAAAATGTAAATTTAAATAAAAATAAAAACTAATAATACAAATGAAAATAAAAGTTAAATTTAAATAAAATAAAAAAAAAATAATACAAATAAAATTAAATTTAAATAAAAATAAAAATAAAAAAATAATAATACAAATGAAAATAAAATTTAAATGAAACTAATAATACAAATTTAAATGTAAATAAAAAATAATAATTAAAATGAAAATTTACATGAAAAAAGTGCAACTGAGATTTGAGGATGGTCAGGTAGGCAAAGAGTGGTCTGATATAGTGCTGTGATGAAGAAGAGGTGAAAACAACAACAACAAAAACTTCTAATAAGGTTCAAGAAGACATTAAGCTGTGATTAAAGTGTACATATAGCATTAAGTACAAAAATGCAAACCAGTGGAAAAGGGTTTTGCACAGTACAAGGTCAACTAAAGGTCAAAGGTCAGCATCATCTCAAATTCTGCGATGAAAGTGAATGGATACGAGTGGTAAAACATCTTCCAAATTTGTAAATATACATAAAGAATTTCAGGACTGGAGTAACGATGAATGAATGTGCATGAGAAATAACTTAGACTTGTCAATGTCGTTTTCCTCCTTACATTTTTACTTCCACTTTTTACCCCCCATGTTGTCCGCATCCATCCATTAAACTCTTTGAGTTCTGATTTTCCTCATCCTGTTTTTAGCATTTCATCTTCTCAGGATATATACCATACAGCAGAAGAGAAGAGGGGATTTCTGTCCTCTCTCTTCCTTCTTTCGTGTTACAGCTCGTCTCTGCAGGTTTCACACTAAGAAAGAGAAAAATCCCAGATTTGGAGTTATTGCTTTGACAAGGTGACAAAGGCAGGCCTTGGGGATGCGCTCTCTCTCGGCCTCTCATATATCCCCTGGCGTCGGCTTCTTTTCTTTTTTTTCTCATTCTGGAGGAATCAATCTCACTTTTTTTTGTGCTACGATTGTTCAACTTTTTCCCAGCGTTAATGAGGAAGCGGATTCACTTTTCACTCGGAAATATGAAAAAAAAAAAAATGTCAGACTTTTTTCCTTTTTCCTTTTGTCGCACTTCTTTCATCTGGCGTCTACAGACTATAGGAGAACTCTCCACGTCGTGTCTCTTTCAACTAATAAAGTTGGAGAAGAGAAAGGTGACAAATTGCTGCTCGCCGGCGTGCTTATCCTGTCCAATCAGCATTCTGACAGCGTTAAAATAGATGAAGCCACCACGGCTGTGTGTGTGTGTGTGGGTGTGTGTGTGTGTGTGTGAGGCTTAAGTCCCCCCCCCTGAGAAAATTGGATTTTGGATATTTTGAATATGAGCAGTTTATTGGTGATTTTGGATTTTTGGATAATGCAGCTTTCTGTTTCCGGTGTTTAATTTAGTCGACAATCACAACAAAACCTTTTGTGTTGCCATGACGATAATGGGGCGTTAACGAAAAGTGGAGGGAATTAAATCTGACAACCACATTCTGAGTTCAAGCAAACACTTTATTCCAGCGCTACTGTTGGTAAACACTGAAAGAATAAAAAGAACTTTGGAAAAAATAAATAGTTTACGTCATTGCTTCTCAATTATTTTCTGTTCCGCTTCGTCATATTTCCTCGTCTTAGCTTTGGGAGACTTTCGTTTGTCTCCTTATCTCCGTTGTTTTAATGGTGTCACTTGAGAGTCTGCTACACATGGTGTCTACACTTCATACTCATACTCTGTGCTGTATGCTCCCTGCTCATACTCTGCCAATGAGAGCGCCACTGCCCCCTAATGTAGTGGAGGTGCAACTGCACTTTATTCTAGGACAGTAAAAAAAAAAAACATGTTCCATATCTACTATTTGCTTCTCCATCAGTCAGGTTTTAAACGCTCACTCTGGGACTTGTAATATAAGCGTAGAGGAAACTTTGCCTTTAACTTCAGGATTTTTTAATAGTAAAAATGCTCAGAAGTTTTTTTTTTTTTTGGACGTTGAACATCATTCATATGCCGTAGTGTTTTCCTCTTACTTGAGCCTTATGAATTCTGTCAGTTGAATATATTTATTGAACCTTCCTTTATAGCAGTTATAATTATTTTTATTCTACCACCACTTCACAGCTTGCTGTTGCCCTGACCCATTTCTCAATGTTTGCCCAACTTTGGATAATTAAAGTTTCATCTTATCTCGCATAGGGTGAATAAAAATGAGGTTCCGAGACTGTAAGAGGAAGAAGAATGAAGTTCCTCTGTGATTTGTATTCAGTGATTCATCACGTTCTGGGTTTTAAACGCTGTTGTTATAAATTTAATAGAACTTCCAGCTTTTTTGGGTGATTATGTTTCGGTTGTTTGGAAAAGGGACAGACAGAATGAAACATGGAGATTGAGACAAAAAGCAAGAAATAGAGGCAACATTTTTCTGTAGTCTGAATTTGGTTAAAGAACAATGGAACAAGGACTTTCGAGTTTGCTTAAAAAATAATAGAAATGATGCATTTTGAATGGAAATAGAGGAAAGAAATTGATAAACTGAACCTTCTGTTCCCTTTTCGACCTTGTATTGTAAAACTAAAACTTATTTAAATGATTAAATTTATATGTCTGAAAAAAAAAATAATAATGAAATACTTTATGTATAATTTTCATATTGTAGGATTAAACAGAGGAGATGTGTGTTCTCATGTTCTCATGTTTCTTATTGGAGCAAAACCATAATAATAATAGTCTGAATCCTTATACCCTGCTTATACCAGGGGTCACCAACCCTGGTCCTGTGGGTCCGGGTTTCTGTTCCAACCAGGCAGTAACACACCTGATTCTACAGATCCACCACCAGAACCCTTGCTGAGGACCTTCAATAGTAGAATCAGCTGTGTTACTGCTTGGTTGGAACAAAAAGGGGTTGGTGACCCCTATGGACCAGGGTTGGTATAAGACCTATGGACCAGGGTCGGTGACCCCTGGTATAAGACCTATGGACCAGGGTTGGTGACCCCTTGTATAAGGACTATGGACCAGGGTTGGTGACCCCTGGTATAAGACCTATGGACCAGGGTTGGTAACCCCTTGTATAAGGACTATGGACCAGGGTTGGTAACCCCTTGTATAAGGACTATGGACCAGGGTTGGTAACCCCTTGTATAAGGACTATGGACCAGGGTTGGTAACCCCTTGTTTAAGGACTATGGACCAGGGTTGGTAACCCCTTGTTTAAGGACTATGGACCAGGGTTGGTAACCCCTTGTATAAGGACTATGGACCAGGGTTGGTAACCCCTTGTATAAGGACTATGGACCAGGGTTGGTGACCCCTGGTATAAGACCTATGGACCAGGGTTGGTGACCCCTGGTATAAGACCTAGAACACAGGGGTTTAGGTTTGGTCTTGGCTAACATTTCTTTAGACTTAAATTTCTGCAGAACCTCAGAATCCATCCGATATATCCTCATCCAGGCAGCTTCACTTTGGCAAATTCACAGATTGGTGCGATTCTACTGAATATCATCCACCACTAGAACCCTTGCTATGGACCTTCATTAGTAGAATCAAGTGTGTTACAGCCTGGTTGGAACAAAAACCTGCACCCACAGTCGCCCTCCAGGACCTGGGTTGGTGACCCCTGGTGTAAAACCTAGAACACAGGGGTTTAGGTTTGGTCTTGGCTAACATTTCTTCATCAACCCCAATACTGAAAGTACTGGACAGACATGTTTAAAACTCTCTCTCTCTCTCTCTCTCCTCTAACTCCACTAGCAGGGTTTACTTGTTCGTAAAAACAGGCTTCACCAAACCAACAGAATGAAATGAAGTATTTTCTATCAGAGAGATATACCTCATGAAATTTAAAGCCATTGGAAAATATGTAAACTCTGAATTCAATTCAAGGTTTACAGCCCCAGTCTTAAAGAAGCCGTTTCCGTGCAGCGCATAAAACAACTAGCGGGGATAGGCAAACATAACATGGAGTTTTTTTGTTTTTGTTTTTTATACCAGCTAACAGGTGATTCCACTGATTCATTTTCCTTGATTAAGAGCTTAAAGGTGAAATAACAATTAGCAGGGATGTTAAAAGACGGCAAATGCAGCTTTTTATCATGCTGTTTGGCGTCGTTGACATCGCACAGCAAAACCAATCAATTGGATTCTGCAGGAGGCAAATAAAGAATTAACATTAGGCGTTGAAGCATATGCATTATGCTGATTTTTGCTATTTTTTTATCCTAACAGTACGTCTGGTTCTCTCTGAATTCACCATCTGTTTGCCTTGGCCCTGTTTTTTGTCAAGATGAAAACCTTGTCTTGAACTCTTGAAAGTCAGTTTTTAAGAATGCAGGCTGAGCTCCGTCGTCACCTTTTCTCTCCCCAGTGACTCTCTGCCATCTCTCTCCCTGCCACCCATGCATGTCTCCCTTCCCTCCGTCTCCTATCTCTCTCTCTCTCCTTCTCGCCGGCATCAGCAAACCAAGGTCAGCTCCATTAATTCTTTCGAAAATCTGTTTAATACCTACAGGTACGGACCCCGGTTTGGACCGGGGCCCAGATCCGTGCCTCGCGCGGCCCTCTGAGGGATCGCACCTTCTGTTTTGGTTTGGAATACGTCCAAGGGTCCTTGAGAGGGAGGAAGTTGCGAGATTGGAATACTTTCAAGTTGCCATCTCTAAAGATTAGGGTGGGATTTTTCGGATGTTGAATTTGGAGCATGCCCAGAGGTCTGAGTGGGAGTTAAAATGTGGAATGCTCGGAATGAAATGTCCTCTTTAAGGATAAAGGTGGATTTAGGGGTTTGGAATGGTGCCTGATGGCCCCCGAATAATAATAAAAGATATTTCACTGTTGAGTTTGGAGCCCGTTTCAGAGGAAACCTCATTTGAAATCTCAGACATGGGGTGCACAAGGTCTATTTTATCTCAGGAGCAGTTCCAGTTTTCGGCTCGAGAAGCATGATTAACATTTAGAAGCTGGCAACGTGTCAGACTGATCAAAGACCCCTGACACTGCTGTATAAAGGCTATGAATTAAGCTTGGAGAAACGCCAAGGAAGAGCACAAGCGAGGGAGCATCTTTAAAGATCAGAGCCTATCAACGTGTCAGATTTAGCCATGACCCCTGTCTGGGGAATACATTAGTCAGTTATTAGGTCTGGAACAAGTCCACAAGTCTTTGTAGTAAGTGGAGAGAGGGCTGCTGATTCAGGGGAGTGTCAACCGCGAAAAAATACCCAAGTCAGAGAAATGCAGTCATTAGACTATACAACTTAAATCAACTGTACTGTACTTTTCATCCTAAAATGCCATTTTTCAGTTCAGTAAGTTGAAGGGGATCAAAAAAAAAAGGATTGAAGTACAACTAATATTTCGGTCCATTATTAACTTACCCATCCGTTATTCCTTTGACATTATGTTTTAAGTCCATTGGTGCCAGAAAATACTGAAACAGCCTAAAGTGATGTCTGTAAATTGCTTTTTTTTGGTCTTTGTGAGTCCAGTCTGGTTGCTGCTGTAGAAGATCATTGCTTTGCTTCTACAGATGATCATTACATGTGAGAGGCTGGAAGCAGCACATCAGACCATCAGCTTAATTGGTAGCACGCTTTTATGTGGAGAGAAGAATGTTACCACATATTTTAACTCGTGTGAGTACATTTGTGATGAAGAATGCTATACACACACACAAACACACACTCTCTAAAACCTGCATGAAGGACAAACATCCATAAGTGCATACATTTACTGTGGTTTAATGCATCTTTAGGGAATTGAAACAAGGTTTGAAAAATGAAAATCCATCTTTATTCTACACAAATATATTTTATGGTTGATTATTATTTACAATATTATATTATGATCATATTTTATATTTGTCCACGCAAGTTTACTTACATGCATCTCTCTATATATAGTCAAAACATTGCAGGATATTAATTAAAACACTAGTTGTAATGTTTAATTGACATTTAACTGAAGGTAACAGCTCATGATGCATTATGTGCAATTAAGTTGGACAGATGATTAATTGGTATTTCCTCCAAACATAAAATCAAAACTCGGAAAATCTTTATATAATATGTCACCTTAGATATTACATGATGCAATGATCTTTAATCGTATTTTAATGAAAGTAGAAGTAGCACATTAGCCAAAAAAATGTTCTTGTGTGTGTGTGTGTGTGTGTGTGTATATATATATATAACTATATATATAAAACATTTTAAAATCACTCTCATACACTCATTTCTCTGAAATTCTTGCAGAAATATGCACACACACGCTCGCTCGCAGTCCTCCGGTTATGATAATATACAGTCCTAATTACAAAGCTACCGAGTTTTACAGAGTGATGCTGGTGATCTCTGGTCCCCATTGTAAAAGATTATAAAAGCGGAATATAATTAGGAGTGTGTGGATGCGTGTGAGCTGCATGTGTGGTGAGGGAAGACAGACGTGGAGATGTTCAGCTATGGATCTGAGGTGCAAGAACAGAACTTAAATTCAGAGCTGCAATAAAAAAAAACAAAAAAAAAAGATTCTACACGGCTCGACTGTGTTAAGTAAACTGCAGTTTTGTGCAGTCAGGGATTAGTGATACACGAGATAAATGTAAATTAGGTTTTTTTTTTTGCTCGTGAGTCATCATCACAAAAAAGGATTAGCACGCACAAAAGCTAAAAACAAATACACAAAAAAGAAAAAATCACGATTGTGTCCAAACTGTGCAGATTAGCATACAAAGAACACACACACGCTCCCACAGAAACATTGACCAGCGTAGTGATACTCACACATGTCACACAAAGTTTGGGGTCAATTAGAAAATCACTGTTTGTCCAATGCAGATAACTATTAAATAATAAAATAATCAGAAATACTCTATATATTTATAATGTGGTAAATGACTATTGTAGCTGTAGAGGTCGGTTTCTTCAGTGTTTTAATGGTACATTGTGATTGATAATTGCATTAATAGCTAATGGATGAATGAGGAAATTAATAGTCTATTCATTAGAATAATAATAATGTTAAAAGGTTATACCTTTATATATATATAAGAGCTAATACTTATGCTTAAAAGTTTTTTTTTCAACTTTTACTTTCTAAAAAATAGCATTAAAGGTCAAAACATGAAATTGCTTCAAGTCATATCTAAGGTGACTTGTCGTGTAATGATTTTCCTGAGTTTAGATTAGAGGAAATACCAATTAATCATCTGTCCACTTTAATTGCACATCATGAATCATGAGCTATGTTTCTACTTCAGTGAAATGTCGATTAAACAAACAAACAACTGGTGTTTTTCTTGAAAATAATGAATATCCAATAAATCAAATTATACGTTGATGACTATAAATCAACTTTTTTATGTCTTAGAATGCAATTTCAGTTTATATATATGTATATATATATATATATATATATATATATATATATATATATATATATATATATATATATATATATATATATATATATATATGATAGGTATGCACTAATGCACTAGGAATATTTGTCCTCCTCCATTCCTCCATGCAGGTTTTAGTGCAGGTGTGTGTGTGTGGTTAAGTATATGAGTGTGTGTGTGTGTGTGTGTGTGTGTGTGTGTGTGTGTGTGTGCGCGCGTGCATCGTCCTACCTTGACCTGTCCGACGTAGGCGTGGTCCTGCCCCTCAGTGACCGTGAGGTTGACTGGCAGTGAGGAATCGAACAGCGGGTTGTTGTCATTAACATCTGTCACCACCATGTTCACCGTCGCCGTGGACGTCTGCAACACACATACACACACACACACACACACACACACACACACACACACACACACACACACACACACACACACGGGCACACGTTCAGCATCTAAAGTTCCTACAGGCTTCTCCTCTAGTGTCACAGAGTTTAGTTTTTTCTCGTGATTGATCAGACTATGCAGACTATTATTCGATCCGTGTTTTATTTTTCTATCCGTCTATTTGTCTCTCTAACAGCTCCTTGTGTAAAAAAACTTCTTGGTAATTATCTACTTGTATGATGGATAACTGTTAACTCTAAGAGTAGATAAACTTTTCACTGTCCACTATGCAATGGTAATGGGAATATTTTTTAGTTTTTTTTTAGATATGCATGTTCGAGCCACCACAAAACACACGAAACAGCATCTTATAAAGGCAATAAACCACAAATGCAACACAAATCTGCACCTTTTTATAGTAATAATCCCACAAAGTCAATAAAAATTGAATAAAAATTGTACAATTTCCTGCTGAGGTGATAAATATTACAACTGCAGGGATTTGTTAGCGTTTGCACGTGAAAAACAAAAATCTTCAGATTTCAAAATTGTAATGACCTCCAAAAAAATAGTTGTTTTTGCTAGAATTCCAGTGCAAGAGTCAATCTCACACATAGTGTGTGTCGATGGAGGATGGGGCGTTCCTGGACCTGGTCAGACGCAGAGACAACATGCTGATGTCCTGATGGTAGGTTGACGCCAACGTGAGAACGAGCTGCTGTGATATTTAGAGCAGAGGAACCAGAGGGAGATGCACCTGACAGGTGATTGACGGGCAGCTGCACAACACGCTGCTCCCTCTGCGTTTGATTGACAGGTTCCTTAAGGACGGCGCGCAGGTGAAGCTTCCCCCTCAACGCGATGAGTCAAATATGTGAATTTGGTGGATTTTTAATTGTCATATGTATTTGTGGGTTAAGTTAAAGCAGGGTTAGGCGACTCTGGTGCAGGATTTTGTTCCCAACAAGCAGCAACACGTGATTCCACTAATGAAGGTTGATTAGTTAAAAGCCTGCACCCATGGTGGTTAATGATATGATAATCCTTTATTTATCCCACAGTGGGGAAATTACATTAGCAACAGTAGAGAAATGCATGAAAAGAAAGACTAATATAAGATATAATAAAAGATACAGTAGCTGCACCATATATTTGTTTTTTGGCACTGTTAAATGACCAAACTACACCTTTGAATGATGTGGAAACCGAGGGGTTGGGGAGTTCTTATGCTATTTGTGGCATCAAAAGCCAGAGAAAATGTTCAAACATTGACAAAGAAATGACAGCTGAGCAGCCAAAAACACACCGAAGAAACCCTTAAACAAAGAAGAGTTTCAGATACAAGCGCCTCCGGCTGATTGGTATCGAATTTATTCATATTTGAAAGGATCTAAAGGATCCGTTTTATTTCTGTTCCATACCAAGCGTATCCGGGCAAGTCTAAGAGATTCACTAAACTCAAGCTCCCTCTCTCCATCCATCCAGCAGCTTCTCGCTTCCAGCCCACACCGACTGTCGCACAAACATCATATCAGACGTCTAATTAGCATCGACTCCACGAGCAGAAACGTGGCTGTTGGCGGGTTTCAAGCACAAGCTGGTGCGTGCTCTCAGGGCCAAAGATCATTTCACGAGGGTCGAAGCTCCGCTGGAGTTTGACGTGTGTTTGACAGGGAAAAAAAAACAACCCGGTGATGTGTGTTTGCTGGAAATCTGTGCAAACACAAAGGGAAAAAAAAGAACAGGTTTATCACCTGAAGCGGTGCCGCTAATGAAGCACGCAGAGCTCACAGAGTAGAAACTGCAGCAAATCGACTCATCCACCCCGGGATGAAAAAAAAAAAAGTGTTGCACCCTCTGGTGTGAAATAATTTGTTCGTAAATGTGTGGTGTCGCCGCTTTTCACCGTTTTTAGCAACCAGCAGCACAACAAAACAAGAGAGCGAGAGAGAGAGAGGGAGAAGAAGTTGGTGGGAGGTCACCGTTGTTCTTAATCTGACTTTCATGAGAATGAAAGAGAAGGAGAGAGAGAAAATGGAAGATTTGACTTTGAAGGTGGGATCAGGATAAAAAAAAAAGGAAAAGTGAGGCAATGCTGACCTTACACAGCAGTGGAAAAGTCGAAAAGTGAAAATGTGCTGGTGTGAGAGGAGAGTGACGATGTGTGAGGTGACGACGAACTTGGACAGATACAACAAAAATTACTATAAAGACTAAAGTGCACCAAATTAAAACGACATTTTAAAAGAAAGAACAAAACCAAGATGAAAAAGAATAAAAATAATAATTTAGATTAATTAATAAATTGATAATTGGTGTCCGTATAATCACGTCTGGCGTTACCTCCATCTTCTTCCAAAAAGGCTAAGCATAGCTACCATACGCCTTCAGCTTTTACTATATTAGTGAAGGTATTACGTTATTTTCTCCATGTTAGACACCATTTCTTTCAACAAGTCATTTACATTTGGTGCGTGAAACATGTTTTTTTTCCAGGATAAAGCAATTTATTGATAATTGCCAAAGCAAACTAACCTACCTCTCAATGGCATTTCAACAGGGTGTAAGTGCAGAATAAATGTTTATGCTGATGATGAAATCTGTTATTTTACTGATCATATTCCAGATTTTTCTAGCTTTTTCTACACTGTAATAAACTTTTTAAGCCATATGGTCTTCAAGATGATGCTGTCTGTAAACTCCTGCAGGACCCTCATCTGAAAGAAAAAGTTCTTCATAATTGTGACATATTCAGTAGGACAATGTAGTGAATTTGTAAAAATGCGATTGTCCAGGACGTTATTGGTTTTGGTTGATGTTATTGGTTTTTTGGTACGATGTGAGGGTCTAAGGACAGGGGATGTTGTGTTTGCTTTTGTACAAACTGTAAAACCCATTGGGGTGAATCTGTGATTTGTGATTCTGGGCTATGTGAATATAATTGAATTATCCATAAACTTTGAATAAACTCTTGCAAAGAAAATACCTTGTGAAAGAAAATAATAATATATAATTGTGATCTTCAGTAGGACTGTGTAGGCCACAAAGTGCCCAACACAATAATGTTTTTTGTCCTTTTTATTGCTTTTTGTTGTCAAAAAATGTGAAAAACACCAGTTTTAGCCTTTAAATTCAGGAACGAAGTATTTCTAGCTTTCAGTTATATAGTTACTGCCGCTAATTCACACACACGAGCTGATTGGGATGATTCAAGCTGATTCATTTGCTCTGCAACGATGCAGCACTGCAGCGGCGTTTAAGTCGCATCCTGTGACGCGCGGCGTCCACGGTGGAGCTGGTTTACTGCACCGGTTCGTAGGATCCTCAGTCTGTGGCAGCATGATGGATTCACTGGCCAAACAGCCAATTAGGCACTTTGTAGTCTGACACTCTCACGATGGGACGTTTAATAATGGGGGGGGGGCACATTTGTGTGTGTGTGTGTGTGTGTGTGTGTGTGTGTGTGTGTGTGTGTGTGTGTGTGTGTGTGTGCATATAAAGGCAACCCAAGGCCTCCAGAGTGATGCTGATTAATGGGCCTATGGAAGGCAACTACACCCCAATCTTCTCTTCTCTTCTTTTTTTTTTTCTCTATTTCTTTCCTTCCTCGTCTTCCCCTTCTGTCCCTCTCTGTTTCTCGTGTCATTCCTCTCTTATAAAGCTTCCTTTTTCTCTCTATCGTTACACCTTCTCTCTCTGTACTCACATTTCTACCCCCCCCCCCTCCCTTCCTCCCGTCCTCCCTCTCCTCGTTCACACGATATAATGGAGTGTCAAGCAGAAAAATGTCCAAACTACTTTTAGCCATTTTCTGAATTAAAGACCTCTGGGGCACAAAGATAATACAGTAATTGTCAAGGTCCAGAGAGCAGTTGACTAAGTACATGTGTGCATGTGTGTGAGAGTGTGTGTGTGTGTGTGTGTGTGTGTGTCCAACGCCTCTTTCCCCACTTGTTCTTGTCTTCCATATTGTGTGTGACTTCCTGTGCACATCTGGCATTATTGTACATTTGTGAGTGATTCAAACACCAGTGGAAAAGCTCTAAGTGCAGGTGTGAGAACACACACACACACACACACACACACACACACACACACACACACCCAGAGGAAGTGGTTGTGGCCACCTTCTCGGGGGCGTCCGCTGCACCAACATCTGGCAGGCGAGGCAGAGAAGTTCCTGTCATGTCCACTCTGCCCACAGCTGTGTTTAACTAGTTAGAAACAGCAGGCGCATGCACGGGACCCCCCAGGCGGTGGTCAAACACCTGCACGTTTGGTACTAGACAGACTCGTGCTTCTGAACTAGTGGGGCCCCCTGGGGGGTCACATGTGCCCCCCATACTAGAATACTAGAAAACAGCAAGTGTAATTGCACATCCACTACAGTAGGTGGCAGTGGCGCTGAAAACTACAGAGGATTTCCGGAGTTCCGACTGCAATTGAACGCATCATTATCTCTATAGTTTAGTGTTTTTTTTTTGTACAGAGCATGAACACACAGTTCTTATTTTGATTAAAAACAGCACAAATAATGGTGTTTATTTTTGTTTTATAGGTTAACGTGTTTAGCATATTGTGCAAATCAATTCAAATTTATTATTATTTATTGATTTTATTTAATTTTACTTTTCGGTCTTAAATGGCAGTCAGTCAAAAAATGTTTAGAGTTTAAATATAGGGATTTCATTTTTTTTCATTTCAGGTAAATCACATTGATGCACGTTCAATCTTTTATATTACAAGCTAAAAAACTGAGTTAGTGAATTTGTTTTTTTTATGTTAATGAGGATATGATGTTATACAGAGGTGTACTTATTACATTTTATAGATAAATGATCCTATCCTGGGGGAGGCTTAACAGAAAATTACTGAGAATCACTGAGATGGATTAAGATTCTGCACAATATGGTATATTTTAGTTTCTAAATTTCGGCCCATGGCATCAGTTCTCAGTTTAGACAGTTTAACATCCGATGAGTGCATTGGTTCTTATTCTGAGAGACCATGTGAGCCCCTCCCTCACAGCCTCTAGTCTTATTTCTATTCATCTATTCATCTTCTACTATTGCATATTTTCCAATAAAAAAGTGTGTTTTATCAATCTCCTTAAAAATCCTGCTTCTGCTGTGTCTCAACAGATTGTGAAGATAATTATATTTCACATTGAGTGAAATCTGTGTTTGCAGCCATGACGTCTGGCGCCTCCAGGGTCACTCAGGTCTGGGTTTGGTCAAAATCTCCAGTCAACAGTTATTCTGTCCATTTATATTCATGGTTTAGGGCCAGGTAGTAATTAGGTTTGTTTTTGAGTCGTGGTCTGGTTGGTCCAACGTTCCTGTTGGTTTAATAACGTTGTTTACTGTGATCAGTGGTCGGCACGCCGCGCTGGACCCAGGTTTGAACAGTGTCGCGTGTTATTGGTTCAGCCCCAGGACGCACTTCCTGTGTGTGTGGCTGGAGGGTTCCAGTCACATTTAAATTCCTTTTTTTAATGTTAATAATCAATGAGTTTCCATTTCTCTTGTCTTATCCCCTTGTCTCTCTTATTTCTGGAATTTCTTGCTGAAAGTATTTTTGTCTTTGCGTTCTTGCAAAGCTTTATGAGAAAAAAAATGTTGGCTGTTAACATCAATGCAATAGCTGCAATACACTGTATGATCAATGGTTGATAAAATATGGAAATTAAAATGGATAATATTGGAACGAGCTGTTATTTTGGTGGATAAAAAAACTTCTACACGGGCTCTGATTGCATTAAAGGCAGCATTAGCTCCTACTTCTGGTCATGTGATACAGTGATGTCATAAAAATGCCACAGTGAGTCATTGACAACATCAGATTTATCTCTTTGAATTTTAGTTTCAGTGGTTCAGGATTCATTTTATCCTTTGTAAACACCAGGATTTGCTCTGATGAGCCACAGGTTGACAGCTGTATTGATTCCCTATTGATTTTTAAAATTGATCAAAGTGGCTCAGTGTGACTTTATGTGAGTGTGGTTAACAGCGATAAAATGAACATTATCTGTTGTCTCCATACAAAAAGCAGCAGAGATTCTCACTGAGCTGATATGAGGAAGTTTCTCTCCTACAGAAAAAAAAGACAATTTAGCCCTTTAGTTTTTTTCGTCTTTTATAGATTGAGCGCCATTGAGGACGCATCTTGTGTAGAAAACACGACTTTGTGATGTAGCGATGCAGAGAGAATTAAAGAAACTGATCATAAAACGCTGCTGCTTTGATTCGCGGCCGTTTCGCTGTCTTTGAGGAGTCTTTGTGAACATGGTCGACTCCGTCACGTCTGAACAAAATAAAACAATAAAAAATAATAAAGAAATGTTCCCAAACTCTTATATTCCTGGCAATCCTGCACAGAATATCAGCGACTGTTTTCTGCATCCATATCACACCCATTTGTGCACATATTGTATATAATTTAAAGTATTTATTGTGATAAATAGATTTTTTAGTGGAGAAAAAACTGCATTAACAGCAGCAGCAGGGACAGAGAAATGCAAGAAAAGGAGGATTGCATATAGAATATAATATAAAATAGTATATAATAGAGGATAGTTGCATCGTATATTTGGTTTTTAGGAGCATTGTTGTAAAGTTTTACAGCAGCAGGAAGGAAAGAGCTGCAGAATCTCTCCTTTATTTTCATGATATAGATATAGCATTTTTTTCTCCAATAAAATATCCTCTACATTTTTCCCTTAATGCCACAGCTGTTGTTTTTTTGCAGTCACTCCAGTTATCTGGATTTCTTACCCCGTCTGGACGTCCGTCCGAGGCCGTGACCACCAGGCTGTAATATTCCAGCGTCTCCCTGTCCAGAGGCTTGTCCAGAACCAGATACCCGGAACTGGAAAGAGGCATGAAGTAGAAAAACGGTTAACACTCCATCCCTGAGCGTGCAAAAAAGCTGGAAATGTAATGTGTCCGGAAAATCTTTATTCCCCCTTATCCACTGCGTACATCACTTTTCAGACAGTTGCAAGCACCAATAAGCACTGCGTAAAAAGCTGTAAGACCCAGACGGGTTGTTTCGCTGTGATTATGGGTACTTTGGCGATGCAGATGGCGCCCACGCCATCGACCAGCTCACCACAATCACATTAAGGAGCGTCCTCCAGGGTGCTGTTGCTGTAATGGCTCAGCGGTGTGTCATAAAATATGTATAAAAAAATAAATATAACCCAATAATATATATGCAAAGTGCTCAGATCTTCCCCACCAGCTACCAATTGAACTCAGATTAATTGTACATTAAAATGAATAGCCAAATGTGTTGCATTGTAATTAAGAGAGTAACAGCGTTATAAAAAATTATATTGGTTTGTTACCAGCTATATAACACTGTATGCACCACTAACAGGGTTCAACAGAGTCATGCGATCATATAAAACACACGAAACAAGGTTCACATTAAAAAAAAAAACTGGAAGCACAGAATGTGAATTATTAGCGTAACTCACAAATCATTTAGGCGAAAGTAAGGCGAAAGATTTAAGGAGCAAGTGACAGTACGAGTAAAAATGTACTTGAGAACATCAGAATTTTCATGGCCGCCCGTGTGAGACTCCTGACGAGGGACGGAGCTCGTTCATTTTAATCCATAATGATAACTTTGTCAGGGCCCTTTAACAATTCAGGACTTTATCTGCACCAGTATTTGCTCTTTTTTGACAGTTTTTGGTGGAGAAAACTGTATTTATTCAAGTTTCTGCAGATTTTCAAATTTTCCGGACAGACCTTGACGCATCACAATGTATTTCTATGGTGCATCATTTAACAAGTTTACAAGCTCTCATAAGACAAATCCAAAAGGCATTTAAACACTGGATTGTTTCTTTTTGGCTTTGGCTGATGCACAATGTCGATGTGTTTCCACCGAGGTTGAACATTCCTCCTCCTCCTTATCGTGGCCTTTAGCGACAACCGGACTCGCCGGGCGTATGGACAGGCTCAAATCTCCTCAACATCCAAGTATCGAGGAAACGTGGCAGCGGCTCCTTAATAGACCCGGGTTTCGATCTCCGTCGCCGACTTCTGACCAATCAGCAGAAATCTTTGACGTGGGCTCGATTGATTATTTTCTGTCCCCGGGGGAAGATTTACATAATGACTGAAGTGTTTTTCATTTAAGCCGCTAATAGACACCGTTTGAAATGCATATTTCGTCCAGATATCGATGGTGTGTGTGCAGACGTGTGTCTGTAAGTGAGCAGATGTCTGCAGAGAGGATCTGTGAAGCTGTGTTTTTATAAATAAGTAAAAGATGTTGTCTATTTATGGGTGATTCATGAAAAGCAAAGTCTTGAGTAGGTGCACATTGACACTCTCTGATCCACACATGACTGCCTTAAACCAAACATCTGCTGCAACATGTGTGGAGAAAACACCCGATAACCCGCATAGTGCAGATTTATTCCAAAATGACGCGTGATAGATGCCTTCAAAGTCTAACCCCGCACCACTTCTGGGTCTGTTTTTACTCCCTCCTGTCGTTTCAGCCATCTGCGTGTTATAGTACACGGATGACCACCTCGCTCTGTGCACTCGTCAGTATTTAAATGAGCCCAAAATCGGCAAAAACACGACACCAAATGACACTTTCACGCCAGAGTGATTTGCGTGGCATGTTGCACCAGAGCGGTGCAGACTGGTCAGACGTTCTGCTGCCATAAAGCAGGAGATAGAGCTGTGGAGATAATGGATAACACAACACATCAGATGTTCCTAGAATGCAGAGTGGAATGCTCTTTGATTAGGATTAATCTCTGCTGTAGTCTAGTTCTTCTATCCTGCTTTTATCCACCTCCTTCTATTGCTATTTGTCAACATACTGCTGAGAGGGTTTTGTCCTGGCATGACCAAAGCATTTTCTAATGAGCAATAAGTAAATCAGTAATGCCCTTAGATCCATGTTGGTGCATCAGATCCAAAGCTACTTGCAAAAATTCAGCAAGGCACAATCAACAATAATTATTATTTTTTCTAATTTTTTAAAACAACCTGAGTTATCATCAATAGTTATAAAGAAAAGAGTAAAAACACACACTCCACTTACTTTTGTTGCAGTGCAAAACTCCCATGGGGGTCCCCGCTGACAATTTTATAAGTGATGAGGTCTCCTTCCCGATCCACTGCCTGACAAAAATAAATTCAATAAAAAAAAAACTAAAGCATGCATGCACACATTCTTCCTTTATATGTTGTGTAAAACGTGAAGACTACCTGCAGGTTAAGGAGCGTGGCCCCGGTCCTCATCGCCTCGCTTATCTCCAGGTTGTACTGTTGCCGTGGGAAACGGGGGGGGCTCTGGTTGTTGGGGGGCAACACTTCGATGTACACGGTGGTGATGGACGACCTGGGGGGGGGGGCGAGAGGCGGTGAGGGATGACGGATTGAAAAACAAGCCGTAAAAAGGAGGAACAGATAAGAAAGTTAGAGGAGGAAGAGGAACGGTTTCAGGACTGTGTGTGTGTGTGTGTGTGTGTGTGTGTGTGTGTGTGTGTGTGTGTGTGTGTGTGTGTGCATGTGCATTCTGCTTTTTTATTTTGTTTTTTTGATTTTTTTACTGTCCTAGAATAAAGTGCAATTGCACCTCCACTACATTAGGGGGCAGTGGCGCTCTCATTGGCAGAGTGTTCACAGGGAGCATACAGCACAGAGTATGAGTATGAAGTGTAGACACCAAGTGACACCATGAAAACATATTTAACAGGGATGAGAAGACAGGCGGAGAGAGACGGAGATAAAGAGACAAACGAAAGTCTCCCAAAGCTAAGACGAGGAAATATGACGAAGCGTCTGTAGCGCTTGGTTCACTGTGAAAGACCGGTGTGTTACTGAGTCTGAAATGTTGGAGACAGAGAAATTAAAGACATTACACCACAATCACGCTGATATTTTTCAGTATCATATGGTTTGACATGGTCAGTCAAAAACTGTTTATAGTAAAAATTGTATTCTTTGTTGTAAGTTGGTCCATATTTCTTTCTTTTTTATTCTCTTATACGTTAATTAGGATGCAGTGTTATGCAGAGATACTTATAACAATCTTATAGACAAATGATTCTATTTATAGTCACGTGGGGGGGCGAGATGTTTTCTTCTTTCATTGAGGGGGGGGGCATGACAGGAAATAATAGAGAAGCACTGGTATAGAGGGAGGCTGTTTCTTGTTAGGCCAGTGATATATCACCCCCCTCGCTGCCCTACATTATGCCGTGTTAGGCACCTAATTATGCAGCGTGGCACATTTTCAGACCTTTATGAATATCAATCTTTATTTAAGGTTGATCCCTGCACTAGAACCCGCAACCTTTCAGATATTACAGGGAAATTAACAGTTAGCCTGCGGGGGTTTGTGCACATGTGCAGGAACACACTTTGAAATGCATTGCATAAAAAAAAAAAAAAACAGAAAGTCACCATGAGGACCCTCGATCACAAAGCCGTTTATTTTTGTGTTTTTGGGGAAAGCCACAATTTTTGAAAAAGATCAGAATCGACATAACAGCGAGATAATAAAATACCAGTTGTAAATCATGACGTAGGAAATTTTCATATCACACACTTTTATCCTGAGCTAGAGAGGATTCATTTCATTCTTTCCACAGGAACTTTGCAGGAAGAAATTTCCTCCTGTAATATCCTCCACTGCAGCTATAAACTAATTCTAATTACCGTGTAGTTCCTTTGATAAATGTGGTGAAGCAGCTTCGGGTTTTAAGCTTTCCAGGTTGAAGGGGAAAAAAAAAAAAATTTGCATGAACATACATAAAGAAAAAGAGCGCCTCAATTCCCCGGCAGCTGTTTTACTGCAGGAAAATAAATAAATAAGTGAAATAAAGCTGGGAGTAGCCACCTGCTCGGCTTCAAATGGCAGAGAAAGTTAGCGAGAGTCGGGTATTTATTTGCCTGAGGAATCGGTGCAAACTAACGGGAGCGTAAACACCTGGAGGCCTGAGAAAAACCGCGGCTCCAAATGAACCGTGTGTGGTTTGGGTGTGAGGAGAGAAGCTGGATTCAGAAAACATCAGGGAGACGAAGAACTGAAGCCAAACAAGTTTGAGAACCACTGGTCTGTCGAAAACTTTTTATTTTAAATTAATGGCTTGTAAAAAGGCCTGATTCCTCACACTTACTGGTTTTTTCCCCCATATTACGTGATTTTTTTCTTTTTCAGCCTGGATTTCAAGGAAATTAACTGCATTAGTTTCGGCTGCTTTTATTTTTTTGGCAAAAGGAGAGAAGGGAGAGATTAACTCTAACTGGAAAAGAATCCAGGGTCCAAACAATAGCCCACACAATCTTTTTATATCCACAAAACAACGAGAAATAAATATATAAACAAGTAGATAGAGGCTTGACAAAAAAGAAAATTGTAAGCCGTCCACAAGAGTGAAATCCAGTGTTTTATTAAAACAATTCAAATTGCATTAATGATGAAAAAACAATTGAGGGACTGGATTTTTACTCAGGAGGATTTTTACTGTATCTCCCTTGTTTTCAACCCTCTTTTTATCACAAAATGTCCACACATACATGCACTTACTCACACATATTTGTGCAGAGAAGCTCTTGAGCCGCGTGGGGTCCCACAGATTGTTATTAGTTGCATTTTACCATAATTTGTGTGTGAGTTTACCATGAATTTACCATAATTTGTGTCTGATTTTACCATAATTTTACTACAATTTGTGTGTGTTTTTACCATAATATGTGTGTGATTTTACCATAATTTTTCCATAATTTGTGTGTGATTTTACCATAATTTTTCCATAATTTGTGTGTGATTTTACCATAATGTTACCATAATTTGTGTGTGATTTTACCATAATTTTACCATAATTTTACCATAATTTTTCCATAATTTGTGTGTGATTTTACCATAATTTTACTACAATTTGTGTGTGTTTTTACCATAATATGTGTGTGATTTTACCATAATTTTTCCATAATTTGTGTGTGATTTTACCATAATTTTTCCATAATTTGTGTGTGATTTTACCATAATGTTACCATAATTTGTGTGTGATTTTACCATAATTTTTCCATAATTTTTACCATAAATTTACCATAATTTTTGTGTCATTTTACCATAATTTTACCATAATTTGTGTGTGTCATTTTACAATAATTTTACCATAATTTTTGTGTGATTTTACCATAATTTTACCATAATTTGTGTTTGATTTTACCATAATTTCACCATCATTTGTGTGTGATTTTGCCATAATTTGTGATCAAATTGCTGCTCCTCCATATGCCAGGCACCTTTTAGCTTTATTATCCACATGCATGCACATACATGTTTGTCTCACATGCACTTGACTGCATAGCATTTTTTCCTCCTAACTCTCACACCACTGCTGAGTGAACCTGCTGCTTGCTCCATGCAGACGAGGTCTTTACCTGCTACATCCATCCCATGAGTACTATTGATTTTGGCCTATTACCAAGGCTCATTTAAATAAAGCCCTGTATGGTTCGTACAAATGCATTTTACTTAAACTAGAAATACAGCAGTAATGTGACTGTGGGTGCTCCTCCGGTTTGGCCCCTTGGTCCTTTTGGGGAAAAAGTAGTAGGAGTTTTGTAATATTCCCTAATGAAAGGAGACATTGATGCAGACACATGAAGACGTTATTACGTCCAGTCCGGTGGATAATGCAGCGAAATGCTGGACTAAAACGCTGCAAATCCAGTCAACACAATGGAAGTGGCCCCGGACCTCTGGGGGGGGGCTGTGCTTTGATCCAAGAAAACAAGAGGCGGCACAGATTTGTTTGTGCAGCATGTTCCCATTGTTGTCTTTCCTTTTGTATTTTTGTACGAGTTTTTTTTTTTTTTGTGGAGCACGTCAGCCTCTCGTTGGCCTTAAAAGCAAGAGAATCACCCCCCTGTCCTCATACCTGGTGGCAGGGAGTGACAGGGGGGTGGATTAGAATCAGGCCTTTAGGCTTTAACCCATAAGAACCCAGACCCCCTTTCCCTTACAGGAAAATGCTGTATTAGGTTTTTCTAAGGATTTTTCAGAATAATACTTGTGTATTTTGACATATATGTAACATTGTGCATTAGTGGTAACCATATTCCATATTAGGATGATTAGTAAATGTCACTTTGGGACTTAATGAGTTAAATTCAGACATAAAGAGACGTATAAAGAAGAGTCTGGGGGAAGCAAAGTTCCTGTACATTGGTGTCACTGTGAGTCCTTATGGGTTAAATTGGATTCACCAGCCTCTAGTGTTGTTGAAAAGCAGCAGCAGCAGCAGCAGCAGCAGCATGAGCCTAAATTTTCTGCTATTAGTGCAACAATCAACGCGTCTGCTGCAGCAGTAATGACCGTCTACCTTATTCTCAAAAGAAGGTACAATGCGAAATGATCTCACCCATTCAGACGGGCTCTTTTCGCACGGAGCATTAACAGTTTTGTCAATCTAGGCCACAAAAAAGCACTTCTAGTCTGGATGAGGTGTGCATCTCAAGAGTTCTTAAAGCACTCGGATCATCATGGAATGCTCCAAAAACTTTTTTTGGGTTTTTTAAGCACAATCACTCTCTTCTTTTCGGGACTCGAGTCTGAATTTTAACCAATCACGAAGCAGGCAGAGATAGATATTGATTTGCAATGCGGGTTATGCTTTCAGCTGAGATAAAGTAGGTTTAGGGATCATCTCTGAGCCAATCCTGAAACCACCTCCATCTCCAGTGGTTCAACATTCACTATCGATTTGGCGGCTGGAACATTCTAGCATGACTGACAAATATTTTCAGAGGACAAATCTATTACAAATACAGTTTATAATGCTTATTCGCGTATAAAGGCGTCCCATTAGAGTATTAATCATTGTTGATTGCTTGTTAGATGTGTATATTTCGACAGTAATTTGTACAGTTCTTTATATTTTCTTAAGAGAATTTAAAGAAAACTCGTACGGAGCCGGTTTCAACTCTGGAAAAAAAAGCTGGAGCTTATTCCGTGATGCATTTCCCAGTGAAACAAATTATTTGAGGTGTGAGCATCGTTGTATTCCACGCACACACACAGATTCACAGTGGTATTACAAATGGTGAGCCGGCTTGCTTTGTTGTGCGCGATGTTCACGGATGACTTATTTTTATTTTGATACCTGCGCTACCTGGCTGTAGCGCTGTAATTGGACGTTATTGTTTCAGGCTGTTAATGAACGCTCATTATCACACGGATTCATGCAGATTTGCAGGCTTCCAACACTCGTCTCTACTGGTGAACAGCACCAGGAGAGTTAATTACATTCTGATCAGTTGTGATGTAGCCCAGTGAATCAGGGAGGGAACATGGTAGGGAAATCTACCATTAACACTGGAAAAACTGACTAATGTCTAGTTTTTTTGGTACAATTAGTCCAATATTGACTAGAATTATTTAATTCCACTGGCAGATAATGTATCCTATTTAACTTAATAAATAAATAAATAAATAAATAAATAAATAAATAAATAAATAAATAAATAAATAAATAAATAAATGAATTTTATTTATATATTTATAAATACAATATATTTAATTTAAATGTATTTATTTATATATATGTGTGTGTGCTATATAGTTGTTATTATTATATATATTATATATATTATAATTTATTTTATTCTTTTGTCTTTATAACTATCAATGATAACTCAGGTTGTTTTAAGAAAATCGTAATAATATTAAAAATATATTTTTGCACATACATTTGGATTCGACACCAAACACATGGAAATGATTAATTCATTACGTAGTTTGAAAATAAAGAATCTCAATAATGGAATTTATATACTACTAGAATGCTTTAGATATCTTTACTTGTTTTCAATAAGAAAATGATATTAATAATAATTTCTACAACTATCAATGATTTTGTCTTTATAATTATTAATGATAGCTCAGGTTGTTCTGAATAATAATATTAATAATAATAATAAATGCTGCTTGACTATTATTGATAACGCAGGTTATCTGCCAGTGGAATAGGTTCATTCAGCTCAATATTGGACTAATTCTACCAAAAACAAGACACAGACACAGTTTGTTGTGTATGAGGATATAAAACAAACCAACCAATCATAGTGGAGTTATGATTCCACTATAAAGGTTGTTCATTAGAGGATTCATTTTGTCTAAACATTACATTTTTAGGCCTGTTTCCCGTTTTGCAAAGTTGCTGCAGTGTGAATTCATCCTCAGTTTGTATGGCTTTTATTTTGGTGACAATTTCTCACCTCATTTTTTTTGGTGTGTCTAAATTAGATGATAATAAAAAAAGACAAGAAAACTGGTCTTTGTGGTGTTGTGAATCAGGTTGAAGTCTTGTGGTGCGGCAAACAACACCCAGGAAAAAAACAAATAAATAATTAAATAAATAATAAACATCTACAGAACCATGTAGATTGTGTTCCAGTGGGCGAACAGCTCGATGTCTGGATCTGCTTCTGCTGTGACGTCTGAGCTCCCTGTTTGCCACTGTCATAAACAACATAAAAGTACTGCAAATACTTTAGTATATCTCAGCAGTGCTGTGTACTATCTATTCTCTGTTAAAAAAGCTGGTTATTTATCCTCTTTTCCTTGTTTTTGCGGTTTGATTCACTTCCAGGTGTTTATACTTCATGATGTAATGTGTTGAGTCCAATCGACCAATCAGAGGCTGTATGGGGCGGGGCATATGTGTGACAGACAGCTGTGTGAAATTTATCTACTGTATGTACACTATACGCATATATATATATATATATATATATATATATATATATATATATATATATATATATATATATATATATATATATATATATTTTTTTTTTTTGTAGTAGTAGTTCAGTAAATTTCACACAGCTGTCCGTCAAACATATGCCCCGCCCCATACAGCTTCTGATTGGTCGGTTGGACTCAACTCTATATATTTAATTCAATTCAATTCAATTCAATTCAATTCAATTCAATTCAATTTAATTTAATTTAATTCTTTAAGGCCACAGATCCTCAATATTATTGTTCACTGTGTGATATGAATGCATTTCTGTAAGAGAACTACTTATTTCCTTTTGTCTTTATAACTATTGATGATAGCTTCTATAAAAGACAAAAAATAAATGTCGATTGTGCCTTCCACGGTCGAGGTTATACAAGCAATTTCACAAAAGGAGACGAGAAATAAGAAGAACAGCTCAGACCCCTGACAGTAAACACATCCCAGCAGATAATCAGAGTGGTGGTAATGGTGCTATTATGGTGTAGATCCCCTGTTCAACTCCGCGAGGTGTGTTTCCCATCCAGCAACAATCCTATCGGGACGCTTCTGTCTTTTTTTAATCTTTCCATTTTGATTTAATCCACCAAAGAGAGCTGAAAGGCGGGAGTCAGGGGAGGACAGAAAAGCAGGCTTATTAAGTCAGTCCTCATCCCTAGAATGTGACGGGGTCAGAGTGTGTTGCATTTTGTTTCCTTCATTTCATCCAGGACGCCGCGTCAACCCGCGTTCGCCGGAACACAGACGTTAGAATTACGTTTCGCTTCTCTCACTTACCTCCTCACACCCATACTTTCCATTTACACCTCTAAGACAACTCCTTTCTCGCCGCTCTCGATCATAAATCTATAATTCATGACGTCGGCTCGACTGGAGAACAAGACGTGAAAAAGCCCCCCCACCCCCCTCACCTCCTGTGGGGCTCAGGCCCGTTGTCCATGGCCTCCACCGTCAGGGCGTAGCTCCGCCCCATGGCGAGCGTCACGCCCGGCGCCACGGTGACGACCCCGGTGCTGTGAAAACACGCCAAACAACGGGAACATCAGGCCAGGAAGTAAAACACGTTCACATTTATCACTATTATCATATTTATTATAGTGATAATGATGTATCTATACACCATGATCTTTTAATGCTATAATCTCCAGAGTTGACACTATAGACGGTTGAATCCTTTGAAAGCCTTTATTATATTATAATGAGCATTCCACTGGCAGCTAATTTACCTTATTTCAAGGTGATTTCAGGAACATGTTAAGTCTTGTTTCCTTAAATCAAACCTAAATTGACCCATATCAGGAAATAGGCTAAATTATCAGCTAGTGGAATAGGTTAATTCTACTCAATGTTGGACTGATTGCATCAAAAACACAGACAGAGAGTTTTTTGTGTATTTGCAGGAAGAGGTGGAAACGTCAAATCCCACCTGTTGTACATACGTGTGGATTTGTGACGCAGTGGAGCCAAATTATTAACTTATTTGTTCTGTTGAACTGTCACTTCTCCACGTTTTATGAGCTACTACACAATATTTCTATAATTTAATAAACGAGGACCAGCGTCATGCAGACAAAAGTATTTAGTTCAACAGACAACTGGATGTGATTTTAATTGCACCTCGTAATGATTAATGTCTCCCACTGCCTTTTAATTAAATATAAAGTCTAGATAAAATGTGTAGAACACACTACAATGTGTGTTTTCTGCTTAAAACAATTTGATTTGTCACTGACTTAACATGCAGAAATGTTTCTGTGTATGCTAATTTCTATTAGTTGTAATCATGTGAATGACTCGTAAGCTATTTTACTGTCTTCTGCCAAACACTTGGAAATGAGCATTAAGTAGTTTGAAACCAAAGAATCTCATTAAATAGTATTTATACACTGATAAAATAGTTGTAAGTATATTTACCTGTTGCCAATAAGAAAATGTCCCTGGTCACCGGCTAAGATCCGATAGGTCACCTGACCATTGGGACCCACATCAGCGTCTACTGCTGCCAGCTGCCACACACACACACACACACACACACACACACACACACACACCACACACACACACACACAGACACACACACACACACACACACACACACACACACACACACACACACACACACACACACACCACACACACACAGACACACACACACACACACACACACACACACACACACACACACACACAGTCATTCAATACCTTAATCACTAAAGTAAAATCCATGAGTGAAGGAAGCATCCAACATGTTCTAATAAGACCAGTGCAGTGTATTCCTATAAAAAAAGTGGAAGCTAATGGAAGATTATGAGATTTTGTCAAATAAGGATGTGATGGACTTTTCTATCAGACATTGAGTTAAGGAGAGACATGCACATATAGTTATTGTAAGGAAAATACTACAATTTATGTTGAATTTATGTCAGTTTTAATTGCATTTATATGTCAAGTAAAACAGGAGTTATAATAAATCCCTGCATATTGCAATAACTGGTTACTGTTATATGTGTTTATAAATGTTTTGCGCTGTTTGTGGCATAAATGGCTTTATTATAAAGTAGCCAGGCAGGAATTAATGGGAAAAGACAGAGGATTCCAACCAGGGAATATCCATCCAAAAACAGCTTTTACAGATAGATGGAGGTGGCGTGTACCTGCAGCACGGTTTCTCCTGGCTTCATATCCGTGTACAGGTTCACGCTGTACGACACGTTGGCGAAAGTCGGCGTGTTGTCGTTGGCATCCAGCACCGTTATCGTCACGGTAACGGGGACGCTCTGCTGGACGCCGTCAGACGAGAGCATCTGAAGAGACGGAGACGCAAAAAAAAACTGTTTTCACAGAGAAGCAGAGGACTACAATGATGTTGTACAATGACCTTTGACCCCTCGCCCCCACACACACACACACACACACACACACACACACCAGGCGCTTCTCTGAAACCCTTTGCGGAGACAAGATGATATAAAAACCACAGGATATGAAGACACTAAAATTGCTGCTTGGTTTATTTTAGCTGGAGATGAGACAGATGCAGCTGAGGATAATTAATGTTGTATGCAGGTGTGTGTGTGTGTGTGTGTGTGTAACACTCGTTTTATAGAGTAATCAAACTGCTGTCTACTACTGCTTCTCTCTGTTTGAGTGTGTTATATGATCACTATGCAGTTTATGTGAAGAATGAAGTAAACCCAATTGAGAAAATTCCCCAGATTTAGGAAATATGATTTTTTTTTGGGGAGTTCGGTAGCTTGTTTTTTTATCCTGAAAGCCAGGGAATAAATATTCCTGCTGGGTGGTCCGCGGGGGGTCATTTCCTGCCTGCAGCCATCAGACTCTGCAGCTTCTCCTTCCCTCGGAGGATTCAGCATTTACGCACAAGTCCACGGGAGTTTTATGAGATTTTAGAAACTGGCTGCAGAATAAAGAACTTTTATTATTATACCAGAATCTATGATTATTTATTGTCTTTTCTTATAGTGCAGGGAGGAGTGTTTGTCACATTGCGTTTTCCCTGCAGTGATTAATCAAGTATTTCTGATCGATTGATTAACTGTATGTGATTTTAATTGCACCTCATAATGATTAATGTCCCCCACTGTCTTTAAATTAAATATAAAGTCTATATAAAATGTGTAGAACACACTACAATGTGTGTTTTCTGCTTAAAACAATTTGATTTGTCACTGACTTAACATGCAGAAATGTTTCTGTGTATGCTAAATTCTATTACTTATAATCATGTGAATGACAATGTGTTAACAAATACTTTCACGGTGCTCTAAACTCTTATATTTTAAGACTGACCTTCCCATCTTGCCAAACATGATTTGATTGACTAACATGCAGAAATGTTTCTGTTTATGCAAAATTCTATTAGTTATAATCATGTAAATGACCAGTAGGCTATTTTACTGTCTTCTGCTATTTATTCTGCACAGGATGTTGTTAAAAACACACACAAAGTGTCTATTAAAATGATTTTGACAGTGCTTTGGAGTCAGAAATTAAAGTGAATGCACTGTGTAGTAAACATGTATTTCTGTGTGTTTTATAAAATCGCCCACAGCTTATATCACAGTATATATCACTGGAGGCGACAGAGGCTTCCTCCCTGATACCAATCTCCTGCACTGCCACAAAGTTGATTGACTCCTTTAAATGAAAATCCTCCTCCTCCTCTCTCTCCTGGAGTTTAATTTCTCCTGCAAGGCTTTCATGATGATTACTGTACACCGCTGCCTCTCCATCAATGCAGCAGCACGTCTGCAACGGGCGGAAACGGGTTTCACCAGACGCCGAATTTGAACCGTTTCATTATGAATTTTCATTGTTTAACTTGAATATTTGCATCGGTAAAAACGCTCAAAGTTTAAGTCATTACTTTGCGGTTGAATTCCATATAAATTGAGATGCACAGAGCTCATTTTCACCTGCTAGATATTAAGAGAACCTGATCTTTTCTGTCCGTCTGCTTCCGTTCTTCTCCTGGTTGAAGCTGCACCGAGGCTTTCAGCACAGTCGCAGGCGGAGATTGAAAAATCTGATTTCCCACATTTCACATTTTTTTATGAGCATCCTATATAAGGTACCCCGATGCTGAGAAGATATTAATAATTCTACTTTTTCCCCGTCAAAGGCAGAAAATGTTCTCATTCTGGCCTCATGCTTTTTTTCCAAGAACATTGTGATGGAATTTTGACGCCATTGACATCGATTGTTGATGAGTAATTAACAACTATAGCGTCTGTTGCCATGGTAACGTCCTTGCATCCGTATCTTCTATCTATCTGTTGACCTTTTGTCATTGTGAGTCCACTCTTTGATATTTCAGTCATCGGTGCAACTTTCAAAGACGATTTTTTGTTGTTTTTGAACGCAAATTCAGTCGTGAATGACTTCAAATCCAGGTCCTATCGAGACATGTTTCTGCTTCTACATGTTTAACGGTGCACAGCATATGCACAAAGTGAGATATGCATTTCTTGGCAACGGGCAGCGTGTGTGTGTGTGTGTGTGTGTGACCTACATGAATAAGATTTAACTGCATGCAGGAAGGTCATATTCTGCATCAAGTTTTTTATTCATTTATCTATTCTTTTTTTTCTTTTTTTATGAAAAGCGCATGGGTATGAGGCTCACGTCTGCTTTCCAGCTCTGTCCCTTTTCTTCTATTCTCTTTCATTCTCCTCCCCTCCCGCATCTGCTCATTTATTTCAGAAGTCGGCTTCACCTTTATCTCACCGGGTTGAGGAGGTGAGCTATCAAATACAATTACTTACTGTACTATGCACTCTCTCTCTCTGTGTCTCACACACACACACACACACACACATAAAGGTACAGTGGCGTACCGTGAACGTGTAGGACTCCTGCGTCTCTCTGTCCAGCGGCTGCAGCAAAGTGAGAAATCTCCGGATTCCGGACGTCGTCACGGAGAAAACATCGGAGTAGCTGTCCAGGGAGAAGTGGAGCTGAGGGTCCCGGGTCTGTTGGTGGGGGGAAAGGAGAAGGTGCATTATACTATAGGGAGATTTTCCTGTTTTTCGTTGACCTTGTTGCACCCCCCCAAAAAAAAACAAAGGAAACGCTGAATGTGGCATGTTCTCATTCAGCTGCTGCAGGTTTCCTGCTGGGAGATGATGTAACGTTGGTGTCTAAGCAACGAACTGGATCAATTAGAGTCAACACTGATGTTAGAGCATAAGAACGTCTATTTTTGTTCTAATTGGGTCCTTAATTCTACATCACACTGTTATGTCACACATTTGTTGATCTGCTGACGATTTAGTGTTTCTAAGATATCATGAAACAGCTTCCTATGGACAAAGTGATGCAGACCAGAACATAGGTTGTTTTAAGGTGTTATCCAGGTGTTGTAGCAGCTAAGGTAACTAGACAATCAATGGAGCTGCCAATAAACACTTACTACAATTAATAAAAACCTGTAAACCAGGAAAAGCTGCTGCTTAAATGGTGTTTATTGGTAAAATAAAAGCAGGACTGTAGTCCTTAAGGTTCAGTCTTGGTCAGTACTGACTTCTCCATCAGATTGTGTTAATGCTCATAGCTGTGGTGCTGCCTTCCTCCATGCTCCTGGCTGTTGCTCTGTGTTTTAATTACGTATTTGTTAATGTGACAGGTGCTGCCATAAAAGCTGGTTTTCAGCTACATGTTAAGGTCTGTTTATTGGGAGTTTTAGCTGCATTTTCGCCTGGAAGGATCTAATGAAATCTGACAAACCCTGGAGCTAAGTTCTACAATGAGAGAGCAGCGTTCACAGCCAGAATGAACGATTATCAGGAGAAAAACACAGAATGTTCAGTTCACGTTTAACCAGAATATGAAGGAGTTACTATAAGTTATTAGTGCTACTGTACCATAATCAATAAATGATAAACAACCTATGTTCAGGTCTGCATCACTTTGTCCATAGGAAGCTGTTTCATGATAAAAATAACAGCTTGGGTGAGTAGAGCATGACGTTGTGATGTAGAATTAAGGACCCAATTGAAAAAGGTGAGCTGGATGCACTTATGGTTAAGCTGGGAGAACAAATAAAGAGGGAATAATAAAAAAAAAATCAGAACAAATATTCCCTCTCCTGTTTCTCCATACATGTATAATGGTAACTACAATTTAAAGGAACAACAGCTGGAAGCAAAGGAGTGATTAGACAGGAGAAGGTGAGTGAAAAACATCTCAGCCAAGGTTTTCTTGAAGGAACAATTCTCCTTTGGGAGGTGTGTGTGTGTGTGTGTGTGTGTGTGTGTGTGTGTGTGTGTGTGTGTGTGTGTGTGTGTGTGTGTGTGTGTGTGTGTGTAATGCCCTGTGATGGAGAGGCAATCCTTATCCAAGTCCTCCTCTGACATTACCCACCCAGTCATCCTCAGTGTGTGTGTGTGTGTATGTTGTGTGTGTGTGTGTGTGTGTGTGTGTGTGTGTGTGAGCTCTCATTCCAGATAAGGCTGGCTCAGCAGGGTGGGGGGGGGGGGGGCTTGATAATATTGTCGATGTAGCCAGTGTGGATATAGAGTCATAAATAAACACACACTCACACACACACTCAGACACACTCCCAGTCATATGCACACACACACACACACACACACAAATAAAAGTGATAGACGGCACATAAAAGCAATTAGGACTAATCATCATTGTTGGTGCTTAATGCTGGAGGAAAGACCGCGGTTAGCAATATTTAAAATAACTCAACATATATCAATCCACACACACACACACACACACACAAAGAAAAACTCTCAGGCATGCACACACACACAGAAACACACACACATTATCCCCACTAAGCTTCTTCCCTGCTGTGGGGGTCTTTTAGAAAGCAATGAACCAAGGCTTGTTTTTTGTGCCCATGCTACATCTTAAACAAACTAAGCTCTGGGGAGTGCATCGGTGATAACAACGTTGCTGCAGCGTAAATTCTCACATTATTACTGAGAGGCAATTTGACAGGGAAATGGTTTTACCATCCGGATCCACGGGTAAATTAGATCGGGCACTGCACACACACACACACACACACACACGCACTGCAAGCACGGCACAAAGCAGAGACTCAGTAGAACAAGAGCGAAGCTGGAAATGGACTCATTCGGTTTTTTTTTCGTGCATCGGAACCCGTGTTTAAACATCGTTGCCGTGCCGCTGGGTCTGTTTACACGGCGATTTAATCTTGTTTGGAGGCAGAAATTGATTTGGGTTAACTTCTCTTTACACGATCGAGGATGAAAATGAAGTTAGGAATGAAAGAACAATTAAAGCAAAACGAGCTGCTGCTATCACTGGGTTTCAGGTGCGTTCCTTTATTTATTTATTTAAAAAAAATCCCTATTCATCCACTGTTATTTCTGTACTGTCTGGATGTAGATCGGTGCGTCTCAGTCCAGCTGCATTGGATTTTAGAAAGTTTACACCCAGCAACCAGAACCAAACTCATCTGGAAAAGTAAAAAAAACATGTTGTTTGCTCAGACCATTGATTCCTCGAGGTCGTTTGTATTGTTAAAAGTGAAATTTTAAACTATAAACAATAAACCAACCAAAAAAGAAAAGTCTAACTCTATTTGCAAAACAAGATCAACTTGTGTTTCCATGTCATGGATCAACTGATGAGGGATTTTTTAGTTTTGGGTTTTTTAGCCTGCGGCATGCAGCTTAGCCTCAACCTTTCAATGATTAATTCAGTAATTATTTCACAATCAAAATTACTTATGCCTCAATAATTGTTATTTCAGGCTAAATCTGTGTTCACCAACCAGAATTTAGAAGCCTGGTTTTGTTGAATTCTGTCTAAAATCAAGCACATTTAAACCCCTTTGAGGGAGTTTTGCACAAAGATACCGTATTTTTTGGACTATAGGTGCACTTAAAAACCTTTCTTTTCATTTCATCATCAGGTGTGCTTTATGCATTAATTCTGGAAAAAAAACTAGAATGCAAACACTGGTAATTAAAAGGCTATAACTGTTGCAGTTAACAATTGCAAAATTTTTGGATCATGAGTGATTGTTTGTTGCACGTGTGTGGCCACATGGGGAAATCTTAGATTGAGAGGAGAACAATGTTGGGAGAAATAGTGAATGTGTTGAATAAAGTCTGACTTATCTGTTTTGTTTTCTTGTAATCCAATTCCCTTTTTTGTATGACAATAAACCCATTCATTGTTAATGCACTTTATAATCTGGTGCGCTTTATATTCCATAAAATACGGTAATTCAGTGTGTTCAGTTCCTCTTTAAAGGTGGAATGTGTGAGATTTGGCCATAATTAAATATAAATAAAAAATCCAAAAATATATAAATCTAACAGTATTTGGTAGAAGTAACAGGTGATATTATGGTACAGACGTCGACACTACGCGTCTATCTGGAGGAATTAACACACACTGCGTGTTTCACGACCAGCAAAACTGTCACAGGATGTTTTATCAGTAGGAGAGTTAATTTTTTTTATTACTTTGAGTTTAAAAAAATGAATTCTCTTCACTTTTTCTCAGGAGGAGTTACACACACACACACACACACACACACACACACACACACACACACACACACACACACACACACACACAGACAGAAGGAGGAAAACAGTGAATGAATGAGCTGGTACCTACAGGCTGCTCATTGGCTGTCACCTGTAAATGACATAGATGCATGTACGAAGTTTTATCAGAGGAAAACAAAAAACACCTTAGAATGATTTGTCTACATGCAAAATTAATTAAAAAATAATAATCAAAATAAAATCCAATTAATACAAATGCCAAAGAGAAAAAAATATAATTAATATTATATTCAAGGCATAATAAGCTTAACTGACGTTGTGATAACCCCGACATTCTCACCATTCATCACTGTGATAATTGGATTTTTTTTGTGTTAATCAGCTCTTACTGCCCTGTGTGGTTTTTATCCTCACCTCCTCCACGTCGTTGTCCAGAGCCACCAGCGCCAGCGGCGCCGCCAACCCGGCGCCCGTCGCCACGGTGGCGCCGACCGGCGCGGCCTCGCTGACGTAGCCATGGTAACTGGTCTCCAGGAAGTAGGGCGCCTGGTTGTTTTTGTCCAGAATTTCAATTTGGAGGTTGGCGAAGGCCGGGAGCGGGTGGCCGTTGTCCTGCTCCGCCTGGAAGGGAGGAAAAAAAGAAGAGGGGGATTAATCGAGGATTCACGCGTCGCGTTCGCCACCGTGAGACCTGCAGTGGATGTACTAATAATACTAATATTAATAAGAGGTGTGACGATGCTGTATATCATTTGGTCTGAGCCAGTTCTGCGTAAAATGTTCCAGCTTAATTAAACTGAAAAAAAAGCAAATCTAGGGCGTCTCTCGTTAAAGGAGCGATTTGGCAAAAGTTTTGCCTGAACTACTAATATGAGTTATTTTGTTTTTGACAATCCAACACACACACACACACACACACACACACACACACACACATACATTTAGCTGCAGCAAAAAAACATCGTACAGTGGGAAAAATTCCATTTTCAATTTCAGCAGAGCAGAACTTGATGCATGCTCGCTGGTGTAATTTCATTACTGGCCCTAATCGAGACAAAAACCCCCTCACACGGCGTGGCGCGGTGCTAATGCTTTACAATTACTGCCATTTCAAAGGTTTCAGGATTCATCAGGTCGAACTGACAACAACCTGAAAGCAGCAGGATAAACAAACTCGGCAGGACCCTGTAGTCTGCGCTCGAGGTGATAGATTTGCTAAGCAACAAGTGGTGAATGTCTGTGTGTTTGAGGGGGGGCTAGGTGATATATAAATGCATAAATGCACAATCAGGGTCAGCGGTTTCTTCACAGTTTTCTATGAGGAAAAACGTGCAGGCAGAAAAATCGAGTTGAGCGACTGGGCCGCGTCTCACCTTGATAACCAGATCAAATCTGCGGTGCAGCTCTCTGTCGACGGGCTTCTGCAGCAGGAGCTCCGCCGTCGTTCTGTTCAGGCTGAAATATTCTGCATAGGTGTCTGGTTTACCTTTGGAGAGAGAGAGCAACAACGCCTAAACAGTTAGAGCAATGCAAAGTAAATTCTACAATACAAAAATGTAAATGGATGTGTGTGTGTGAGAGAGAGACAGAAACATTGGTAATTGGTTTAAGAATCAATACATGTTTGTCTGTTGGGCGTCTGCAGGGAGCAGAGAAAAGAGGCAGAGGAGGAGAAATGGAGACGGAGGCATGGCTAATGCCCCCAGTTTTCTCATCTCGCCTCTCCACAGGTGGCTGTGTGCACGCACGGGCATGCACGAGCGTGTGTGTGCACACACACACACAGGCACACACACACACATAGAGAGTGCTTTGGAATGCTGCATTGCCCAGTGGGGAAATCAAGTAGTGGTGAGAGGAGCAGGCACATGTGTGCAATCGCGTCTCTCAAGTGTGTATTTCTCTTTGTGTGTGTGTGTGTGTGTTGCGTCTTTATAGCTGGCACTGATTTGATTGGCTCCTATAGGGGATGCTGCGTTCTTCGAGAGCATGACGATGATTATTTGTTTGTGATGTTCTCTTCTTCTTCTTCTTCTTCTTCTTCTTCTTCTTCTTCTTCTTCTTCTTCTTCTTCTTCTTCTTCTTCTTCTTCTTCTTCTTCTTCTTCTTCTTCTTCTTCTTCTTCTTCTTCTTCTTCTTCTTCTTCTTCTTCTTCTTCTTCTTCTTCTTCTTCTTCTTCTTCTTCTTCTTCTTCTTCTTCTTCTTCTTCTCGAGCTCGTGTCCAAGAATCAAAGTCAATTCTTCTAAAATATTCTAATCAATTAGCTGCCAATTATCACAATCCTCTAAAACTAATCTGATAGTGATGTGTGATCTCAGTGATGTTAACTTTTCTGGAGAAAAGAGGTTTAGGTTGTATTTTCGGCTTTGGAAAACAGTGATTGACGTTTTGCACTATTTTACGAACCAAACAACTAATCAAATAATCAATAATCTCATCTTATAAATAGTCGTTAGTTTCAGCCTTGATGAAAGTAACTTTTAGCAGAAGTCAGGCTTTTGGAACCAAGTTATCCGTTGCAGAAAGCCCATTAGGATTTATTTACTGGCATATTACAATCCCATTAAAGATCCTCGCTGTGATTGAATGAATATGTTAAAACAAATTAATACATTAAATTCACAAACCCCTCTAAAATGATATCCACCTACCAATGAGGATGGAGTAGAGGATCCCCGGCCTGTCGGAGGGAGGTTGTATGTTTCTGTCCTGGTCCACGGCTTGTATGGGTGGAGTCACGTTGAGCGGATTCCCTTTACTCTGGAGACACAATAAACTGGAGCATTAGCAGAAATGAACATTATCAGAGCTAAATGTACAACAAGATAGTATCTAACAACATGAGCAATGCACGAAGTGATTGACTGAATGCAAACCACAATAGCTGCAGTGTGAATAAAAATGGCCATAATGTATATTGTTGCATCGTATTTGCTCCGCCAGCAAAGAAAGTTCAAGTTAACAGTAGAATGTGGGCGAATAGGGGAGTCAATTATACACCGATATAATATATACTTTAAATGCATGTGCACATTATACGAGTGTATGTGTGCGTTGTGTATCTGCAGCACACACAGCATAAGAGAAGTTTAATTATTGGCTGTTTCTCCACACACACACACACACACACACACACACACACACTGTATGAATCTGCAAATGTGGATTGGTCTCCATAATGGCAGCAGGCTATAATGTTGACTTATAACAGTGCAATGTGCTGAGGTCTGTGTGAGGCCCATAATGGGAGAAATGGGATAAAATCTACAATCGCCGAAGCTGTAAAATGTCAAGCCAAGCATACCAACAAGCCCGGCCCGTATCCCTGAATGTGCATGAATGAATCACGGCCAAACACACACACACACACACACACACACACACACACACACACACACACACACACCCGCTGTGATACACCAGCAGCATGGCAGCTCTACTGGCCTAACGCGGCCATGTGTGTGCATGCAAAGGTGGATTGGAGGGTGTTAAAGCATAAATGCACACACTCTGTGCAAGTGTGTGTGTGTGTGTGTGACGAGGGATGAATGCTCCACTGACTTGTCAAGAGTTGAGGATTTTGCCTACAGGAGTTTTTTTTTTTTTTTTGTCTGGTTTACAAAGTGCCGCCGTAAAGTCGCTCTGGATAAGAGCATCTGTTAAATGCCCCAGACAGAGATGCAGAGTAACGTCCAAGCTGTGTGAGCGCAGCCGCTCGCCATGATGGTGCAGGCCGCGTCCCAAAACCAGAGAATCACAGGATTTTACAAAACAATAGGAAACGAACGCATCCATTGTATTGACCAATCGCGTTTGTGCAGGCTGCGGTTGCCATGGTTGCAGGCATGTGACGAGTGCATGTCAAAAAGAAGGAAATCATTGGCCAGATGGTATTGTGCAACATATTAAACTCTTATTTTTTTAATTTATTTTTTTAATTTTAATCTCTTATATTAGCTTGTACATCTCCATCTTTGTGTCTGAATTTGCTTGCAATGTTTTTATTGGCTAATCCATTGTCAGATGATAACTGATAGGTTCTGAGATTGTGATTACCATATATTTTAAAGGTTTATTCCACGATCGTTAATCTGGTACAGATTCTATATCATGTCACCACTAACAGCTTCTGATTGTTCAAAATGTTCTCATAATTTGCTTGTGAAATCTCATAATCGATGCAACACAAACATCACGTTTAAACAAAGTAATCGCACGTTGCACCTTGTTGGAAAACCTACAGGATAATTTTCTTGGTGTAGTTTGGTTGTCAACTATGCAGCAGAATTTCTCTTCGCTGCAAAGGACTGAGAAACGATTTGAAGAGTATTTGTGTGGCCAGATAGTGAACACGAGGAGGAGAAGGATGAGCGATCGGCAGTTACAACAAGTTAACACATCATCATGACAATAATATGCACTCGTACTAAGAATCTCAATACAGAATATAATGATCATCCAGCCTTGGTGGAACCATCCTTCATTGCATGTGAAATTCAGTCAAGGACAAAATAGTTGTGCAGCAAGATGATAGAAGTGAATTTGTTGATAACTGTGGATCTATGCCTTTCAGTGCAGAATTAGAACTAAATAACTTAGACAGCAGGTTTATTTTGCAAGATGACCAACTCTTAGCACTAAATTATTTAATCTTCTGGTGGTGAGATGATGAATAGAATCTGGTGTGTTGGAGTTGGTGGATAGTAGCTCTCCAGGAGCAGGTGCACCATTTGCTATGGTAGGTATTTGATATTGCAGGGTTTTCTGCATTCTGTATCCCTACATGCATAACAGAAACTACGCGCTAAGCCGGGGTTAGCTTCTACTTTATTCCCCATGCTAACACAGGCTAAACCCCTGTTCTTGGTGGAATTAGCACACAAATACAAATTATTGAACTTTACCAGTCGTTTACTCAGACACAGACACCGCCCAAACCCACGTCCCCTTCAAATGGCGAATTATCAGCAGAAAACACATGGTGGAGAACAAAGAATCATGTGAAAGAGTCTGGTGATGAGGCCAAGCTGATGATCACCCACATCCACAGGAAAATGCACATTTCTGTCATCTAGTGAGGGCAATAAGTCACATGCACTGCAGAGCATGTCCTCTATATCACAAATAACTTCAGCATACAGGGTGTATGAGATAATATAATGGAGCTCCACACACACACACACACACACACACACACACACTTACAGGCTCCGTGAGTTCCAGCACATTAGACCTGTACGTGATGGGACTACAGTCTCTGGTGTTTCCCACCAGCGTGCACGGCAGGAACATCGGACCCAGGTCGTCTCCGTCCAGGATGTCCACGGTCAGCGTGGTGGTGGCGGTCCGCCGCTCGCCGGGGTAGGGGGCTCGATCCTGGAGGGAAAAACTCAATAAATCAATCAATGAATCAGGAAATCAATGGTAATGTGCAAAAATGCATGCAGACAGACGAAATCAAATCAACAACTTCGCGAGCAACTCTCAATAAAATTCGTTCCCTGAGAGGCAGCATCACATGGTGGATGTAGGTAATAATATACGACTTTGTTTTTCCATGATGGCTTTAGCTAAATATATTTATAGCGATCAAAAAATGATGGAAAATTTGGGTTTTTCAACTTTTGAGAAGAAAAAAATACAAACACATCTCTTCTAATTTTAGGCTTATTTGGTGAAAGTGGTCTAATGATTATGGAAAAATATGGCTGCAAAAATACATTGAATGAATTATCCTGGTGATGAATCTCAGAGCAAAGGGAAATTCACATAAAAAATCCACAAAGTGAAAATGTTCAGAGGAAAAGCTCCAAGAAACAAACTTAAGATGAATTAACTTTTCACATTACAGTGCGACTTTCCACTTGTTGCATTCACTGATTCTCTTCTTTTATTCTTTCAAATAAGAGAAAAAACAAGCTAACAGGTGTCTGCATCTAAAAAGGTCAATGCAACTGCTGCGTTTTCAGTTTTCAAGATAACTGAGACGTACATAGACGCTTATTTATGTCGAATCGGCTGCAGGAAACTTTAAAATCTCTGCTGCTAAATGTTAGAAACAAGCTGCTCAAAAGGCCAAAAAAATGAGTAGAATAACACCTTAGCTGCTGTTTTAATGGGATTTAATTATCATAAATGAACATAAACATGTTGCCTCACACGCTTTGTACGTAGTTAATTTGAAGCAACAATTGGCACCGTGAAGGTTATAATTATCTGCTGCACGCGTGGAAAATAAGTGGGATAAATATAAACCACACGCTAACAGCCTCCATAATAACTGAATTAAAACATTTAAACTCCACCCACATTTTTCTTTAATCATGTCGTGTTCACCTTATTTTGGCTGTCAGGAAAAACAACAGAGTTTCTACGTGAAATTTGACTTTTGGGACATATTCCTACTTTTATTATGGCAGATAATGAGGAAAAACGTCTTATTTCTTTCTGAGTTTCAGCATATACGTAAGAATAAAAGCATAATTTACTGTTCATTTTACTCTTATTTGTGTGTAGATAAAGCTGCTTTCAGCTGCTTTTTCTGCCGCTTAAGACGTTTATTCCACTGCTGAAGACTCTCACTAAGTTTCATGTACATATATATATATATATATATATTTCAGAAAGTAAAATCTAATGTATTTTCCAAAAAGTTTCCCTGATTACGCATCAACATGCAGCTTTTCTGTGTAGTCCATTAATAGAACCGTGCAGAAGCATTACTCCTGCTTTATTTGCTGCACCAGCTGCAGAAATTTTTTTTGCAGTTTTTGTGCGTGTGAACGTCGCATCCAGACAAACAGAATAAATCAGCCGCCATAAACGCATTAACCTTCCACTGTACCGTCGACTCTGGATCCGGCTGTCAGGGGAAACGGGCGTCAAGACGGCTGGAATATTTTACCAGGACGCTTTGTCCAAATCTAAAGGCTTCTTCTTCTTTTTTTTTTAGTTTTTCTGTCACAGCAGAAAATCTTAATGGCATTGAAGAAATCTTCCTGTCATGCCTCAAACTTCTCCTCGCTGTTCCCCGGTGAGTCGTGTGTGCCCCGAGTGAAATTAACTTTTTTATTTATTTTATGAATAAAACGCTCAAAAAGGAGGAAAACAATTAGGCTAGACTAACAAAGACATTAGGAGGAGGCCTAATTAAGAACAGAGTTGTAGTTCCCTTAAGACTCAGCGGAGCGGATGATTCCTGTTGGCAGTATAAAGGGAATTTTACCATAATTATAGTGATTTAAATAAAAAAAAACTTTATTCTGACTTCCTTTAACAGTGTCTTACAATAATGGCTCCTTCTATATCACATGAATATACATTTCATAAAGTCATATTCCATATGCAATTTGTCTTTTCTTGCATTTCTCTGCTGTTGCTAATGCAATTTACCAACTGTATCACTCAATCAATTAATCAATAATATTATAATAAAATGCACGCAGACAGACAAGAGAGAAAAAGGAATAAAAAGCTCACATTAGCTTGGATGATGACCAGGTAGCGCGTGATCTCCTCGTAGTTGAGTCGCTCTCTGAGAACCACGGATCCAAACAGAGTCAGCGGGATGTCGAAGGTTCTGTTGGCTGTCTGGAACACACACACACACACACACACGCACACACACACACACACACACACACACACACACACACACACACACACAATGAGTCCTTTACAGCTACAAAATCGTTTACGTTCAGATTAGTCTCTCTTAAATTCAGGTTAGAGATTTATGTTAAGATCAGATGTTTTACAGCTGTGTGTGTGTGTGTGTGTGTGTGTGTGTGTGAATAGTGACAGATATAGTGAATAGTAGTAGGACATATTTAAGGGAATAAAAGAGGCGAAGCGCTGAGCTTTCTGACTCTACGGCGACGCTTTCACCGCACAATGACGATCTTATCATATCAATAAAGCTTCTCTGGGAATCACAGAGATCACATCTGACCTCGCGGAGCGGGTAAACAACGCAAAGGTCGGCCGTAATGAACCTATCGTTGAGCGATTAACAAAAAGCCAGAGTTGGCTGGTGTGTTCCACCGGTTAATTACAACATTTATATTATAACATTCGCAGAAAGCTGAGGAGTTTTATTCATTTTCTACAACACTCCTTTGGGTGAAGGAACAGAAAACGCTGCAAATACGTCACATTTAAACAGCATATAAAGGATGTTGACACAGAGATGCTTCTTCTCTGCTTGTAGTAATGATGATATTACAATACAAAACTTTAAGATGCTGACTGACTGGTGGGGGCAGTGGGCCTCACCGGGTCTCTGGGGTTGTACTGGATGGTGTACTCTATCTGCCCGTTGGGGCCGTCGTCGATGTCCGTGGCTCCTTTGTTCCCAGAGAAGCCGGAGAAGATGGTGGTTCCCACTGGTGTGAGCTGGGAACACAGCAGAGACACACAGCAGCGTTAAATACATCAATAATTATATCAGTAGTCCTGTTAAACAGCTCCTGTCCTGCTTCGTCGTCTCTTGTCCTGACGACAGACGAACGTTGGCCGAGAAAATGTGTGTTTTTTCCTCATAGGTTTGTCATCTCATTCTCTATAAGTTCTACAGGGCGTCTTAGCAACGGTAACCATGGAGAGACAACGGTAACCATGGAGAGACAACGGTAACCATGGAGAGACAACGGTAACCATGGAGAGACAACGGTGGATTTTTTTTTTTTTTTTGATCAAAAAGCCACAAAACCGCTTATTATAAATATATATTATATATATTATATATATATTATTTATATTATATATATATGTGAATAAAGTTTTAAGGAGCATTTACCAGGTCTCTCAAAATCTACATTTTGTGTTCATGCTGGTTTCTCGTCTTTTTTCCACAAAAATCTTGATTTCTCGATTTTTTGGACATAAAATGTCAAATATTTAATGAAACTTGAATATAAAAAATATATGTGGTCTAAAAACTTGGTATCACAAAGTTTATCTCTCTTAAAAAAATCTTTTAAAAAATGAAAAACTCATGCTATTAACTAGTTTTATATTCAAGTTGCATTAAATATTTGACATTTTGTGTCAAAAAAATAGAGAAATCAAGATTTTTGTGGAAAAAAAGACAAGAAACCAACATGAACACAAAATGATAAACGCTTTTTAAAACTTTATTTTAAAAAAAAAATACGTTTTTGACTTTCTCATCTGCCAAACATGATTTATCACTGATCTTTATACAAAATAAAATTAGTTAGTAAAATAGTCTAGGCCTATGGGAACAAATGAGTTGTTCAAGATTAGGGATCCAATTATTGTGCCTTTATTTTTTTAATCAAATCAACTCTCTATATAATTTATTTTTTAACAAGTGTATATTTTAATTTCCTAATGAATTGGTGATTATTAGTTTTTACATTTTTTTTCCAATTGTTCTTGTTCTATTGTTAAATATTTTTGTATTAAATACAAAAAAGAGGATTTTTGCAGTTCAGCAATTTTAAATAATTGTAATAAATAAATAAATAAATAAATAAATAAATAAATAAATAAATAAATAAATAAATAAATAATCAGAAAAATTCTTACAGACACTCAATGTGACAGACATAGGGTCCATAATAAAAATATATACATTAATTATAATATATATTAGAGTTTGAGTTTCTTTCAGATTTATTGATTGAATTTTAGTTTCATTCGACTCAAAGACTAAAAAAAAAAGCCTCTTTTTCTGAGCGCTGGTTTTAATGTTCACTGAGCTCAAATGGAGCCTGAGCAGAAAAAGATCAGGCAGCGGCTGTTTGTGTGTTTTCATTTTCGTTTTCCCGACTTTTTCTTCTTTCTCGCGATCATTTGCTTCGCCTCATTGCTCATCGAGTCTCATCGAGGTTTTAGATAAAACCAGGACATTAGGTGATAGGAAGAAAAACACGTGTTTTACACACAACACGGGAACGTTGGACACTTTTATTTTAGCAACCAAGTTGAAATCTGCAGAAAACCATCTGAAATAAATGCAGTTTGCAGTGCTTAAACATTTTACACTGAAATTTGCTGCAAGAGGAAAATCCTTTTTTTTCATTCTGGACCCTGTCTTCCTAAATTTGAGTGTTTTTTTGTATGTTTTTCTAAGCACTTGAGCAAAAAGTCACGAAACATCAGTTTATTTTACACGTAATTATGCTTCGCCACCAGCAGATGGAGTCACGACTCACACACGTCAGCTTTAATCAAGTTTTCTCAAACTTCATATACTGTTTGTTCAATTATGCGTAATATAACGCATAATTAAATAAACAGTACATATAGCGTTTATTTAATTATGCATTGTATATTATCCACACGTTTTTCCTGCACACACACTCACACACACACTTTTCTTCTGTGGGAACGTCCCTTATAACAAGGACAGCGGTTAATTTGAAGCCACAATGTGTGTGTGTGTGTGTGTGTGTGTGTGTTTGTGTGTGTGTGTGTGTGTGTGTTTGCTACTCATACTCTCCTGCTCTCATTCATATGTCTGTTAAACGTAACGCTGCAGCGACGGGTGATATCTGAGAGTTATTATAGCACATAAACGCTTCCTTAAAGCACTATTTGTCATTTTATCACTTCCTCCCCTGGGGGGTAAAAAGGAGGCAATTCAGAAAAATACTCATCTTGATTTTCCCTGAATCTGCCGTGAACAATTTAACCCATAAAAACTCACAGTGACACCGATGTAACGAGAACTTTGGTTCCTCCAGACTCTTCATTATAACATCCTTTTTACATCTGAACTTAACTCATTAAGTCCCAAAGTGACATCTACTAATCATCATAATATAGAATATGTTCACCACTAATGCCCAATGTTACATATATGTCAGAATACACAAGTTTTATTCTGAAAAAGCTTTTGTGTTCTATGTAATTGGACCAATTGGTCTATGGTAGAACCATCATAATTCTCCTTTAAGGATATCTTATGGGTTAATTAGGCAGATAAACACTTTTCCCCCTTGTTGGTTGTTATCAAGCTAAAAACTTTACGCAAATAATCTTAAACATCTGACACAATGCGATTCATGCATTCTTTGGAAAATTTAACTCATTAAGTCCCAAAGTGACATTTACTAATCATCATAATATGGAATATGTTCACCACTAATGCCCAATGTTATTATATGTCAAAATACACAAGTTTTATTCTAAAAATACTTTAGAAATGTGTTCTATGTGGCCCACTTGGTCTATAGTATACTACATATAACATAATCTTCCTTTAAGGGTAAAAGTGGTTTGGATTCTTATGGGTTAAACAAATATACAGTATATTAGATTTCCTTACTAGGAAGAAATATTTACTCTACGTCTGCATGTCTAATGTAAAATAACATGGAGATTGTGTTATTGGGTAATACCATAAAACTGTTTTTTAAGGAAGAAATAACTATAAGTTATTACTTAAGTTATTACTGAAATGTATAAAATGTATATTTCAAAAGCATTGTATCAGTAGAATATCATTTCTATACATTAGATATAAATGACTGTGAAGGATTTTTCATACATTTTACTGTCTAGTTTTCCTCCATGGATAAACGGATGTTCTTATAAATAAGAATCTACAGCTTTCACTCGATAATCGTCATATTAAATTTATGCATGGCGTGGTCGAGGTTCTGGGTGCGAGGCGAGATAATTGGACAAAAGGCCTAATGAGCGGACTCGCACCTCCACGCGTCAGAAATCTGCTCCTGTGATTTTGGGGATGGATGTTTTCCACTCGCCCAAACTGACCACGTTCACCTCAGCCCGTCACGGGAATAATAGTTCAGGGTTTTTTACGACGCGTTCACTAAATTGTGATTGAGTCGTTATTTATTCTATTAGATGCATTACTACAAGTTCATCAGATCGATGAGCATCAGCAAAGCGTCAAAATCTGGGTTTTTAATTGTAAATCCCAACCAAAAATGAATGAAACCATTAAATTAAACATGGAAGATTATTGAGATTATTGTTGTAAGTGCACTTTATTTTGGTAAAATCCAATATAAACTGATACTGCACTAAAACCAATAACAGGTACAAAATGAGTCCAATATTAAGTAGAATTAGACTTATTCCACTGGAAGATATTTTAGCTAATTAATTTTTTTCCTTGATTTTAGTCATTGTTATATATTAATTGTTAGTCTTGTGCTGTTAAATAACTGAAATAAGATAAATTATCTGCTAGTGGATGGAGATAATTCTACTCATTTCTGGACTAAATGTACCAAAAACAAGATATGAGTTAAATGTGAATGTTTAAATAAAATGTCTCTTGCTCACACACATTTTAAATTACAATTAAAAGAGTTCCATTTTGATGAACATTACTTTTAACCTGCTGTTACAGACTAAAGAAAAAACTATTGGTTGAAAGCCGAAAATACTTTGACTAAAACTGATATTTGCATTGAAGCACCAACACTCTTCCTCTTCTTCTGACTTCAGTCTGACAGAAAACGTTCAATACTATTTAATAGAGGATTTTATTTAAGTCCTGTATTTCCCAGCATGCAACACCCAAACTCCCGCGTGATCTACCTCGCTGACGGCCACGTAGTATCGTGGCTGCTGGAACCGCGGCGCGTTGTCGTTGCGGTCCCGCACCACGATGCGGACCTCGTGCAGGATCACGGTGCCGACCAGCATGTTGGTGCACTGGACCTGGACCACGATGGACTGGATGTACGAGGGCGGCTGGAGGAGGAGCAGGGGCAGGAAGAAGGAAGGAGAAGAAGGAAGGAGAAGAAGAAGAACACAGGTTCACAGTGAGAGGTCTGACAATGAGGCAGGTTTCATTAGACATGACGGATCTGCACAAAGAATGAATCATTTTTATAATAACTTTTTGTTCTTTGTTGAATAATAATAGTAATTTATGTCTTATTTACCTCCTTATTACAGCACTATATCACAGACCATGTTAACATGTTCTCTACCTTAAATACCTCAAATATGTTGCGTATTATATCTTATTTTAATATTTAATTTGTAAAAAGATTTTTATTTTAATTTATATTTAAATTTTTAATTACTTTATTTAAAGTTTTAATTATTTAAATTTTTTTTACTGTATTGACATCTTCTGTACCTCAAATCTCAGGATATATTGCACTTTTTATCTTATTTTACTATTTAATTTTTATTACATTTTTTCTATTAAAATTTATATTTAAATGTTTTATTAAAATTTATATTTGAATGTTTTATTTAAATTGTTATTTAAATAATTTATTTGAATTTATCTTTAAAATTTTAATTACCTTTTTTTTAATTTGTATTTTTTTTTTATTTTTATATTTTTTAGTTTTGTATTTTTTATTTTTTTTTGTACCTCAAATCTCAGGATGTATTGCACTTTTTATCTTATTTTACTATTTAAACTTTATTTTAATTTAAATTTAGATTTAGATTTTTATTTATTATTATTTTTTATTTTTATTTGTATTTTTTTTTTACTCTTGTGTTGACATCTCTACCTCGAATCTCAGAATATGTTGCATATTATATACGCTTATTTTACTATTTAATTTAATTCTTTTTTTTAATCTTATTTTCTCTTATTTTCTCTCCAGACTGGGAATATGCATTGGGTGTATTCATGTTTTATGTATTTTGTGTATATTAGTGCCTTTGTGGGCATTATGTGCATTAATGTAAGCTACTCTACACTTTCATTTCCCTCTGGGATCGATAAAGTTCCTCTACTCTACTCTACTCTTCTCTACTCTTACTCTACTCTCCTCTGCTCGACTCGGATCCGTTTCCTTACGTCTCTGTCCAGAACCCGGCCGGTGCTGTTGAGGTAAAGGGCTTTTTTGGACGGGTCCAGGATGACCCAGAAGTTGTGGTTGTCCCGCAGAGACAGAGCGATGGTTCTGTTCGGCCCCTCGGCGATGCCGTTTATCTGCATGTTCTCCACCAGCAGCGTCCCTGAGAAGGGGAAGAGAACCAGGAGAAGTTACTGGAAACCACGTTAAAACGCTGGTTCACAGATGTTCTAACGGAAAATATGTTTGTAAATCATGAAGGTTGGAGCTAAAGTTTGGGAGAATCCATTCAAGAATAAATATTAATACATGTAAATCGCTTCACAATTTGTCCTTATAAACGTTTATTTGAGGGAAGTAAAAAGAGGAGGAAAAATATCTGCTGTGGGGAAAAGAGCAAACGTTGGAACAGCTTCTCCGCTTTCATCTGAACTCATTTTACCAACAAAAAGAGAAACACGAGCAAACGTTTTAAAAAGACAGACGGTGCAGACGGAAAGAAACTAAAAATATAAACAGCAGAGACAAGAAAAAGAGACTTTTTTATTTGCATATTATGGGCAAAACGATCGGAGGACATGCGATGCAGCAGGCGACAGACAGATGGAGAATCAAACACACGCGTGTTTAAAGGATCTGGAGACTTTACAGGTGATTCACAGAAAAAAAACTGATCTGATTAAGGAATGCTGCTAGCTCATGTTGTCCATAGCTGCTTCTGGATCGGGTTATCGCGGCTCCAGATGCACAGGTTTACTGGAGAAGTTCCCATTTCATTTAAACAGTGGAGGGGAAACGCTCCAGCGGCTCTGCAGCAGGAGGCGGAAAAACAACCTGTTTCAGCCTCAAACTGAGCCGAGGATCCAAAGCAAGCAGCTTCCTGACCTGTAAGTCATGCACAGATGTTCTGCCCGGTTCCCCCGGACGATACCTGGAATCCTGCAATATGTCCAGTTTGTTTGAATTTTCCATGCACACACACACACGCACACACACACACACACACACACACACACACACACAGCGTACGAGGTAGAGTGAGTGTAGAGAGCAAATATCACAGTAATGAGATATTTCACTCGGCATCTGCTCTTCAACAGATGGCGGCATGCATAAATGAATACACCTCCGTACCTACGCCCACTGATGCACACACACACACACACACACGCACACACACGGCTTCTATTAGGCTTACATCGCCTACACACTTACTGACCACTGTGTGTGTCTGTGTGTGTGTGTGTGTGTGTGTGTGTGAGGGGAAAGTTTCACATTTTCTCGTTTACATACAATGACAAATGCACACACACACACACACACACACACACAAGGCTTTTAATAGGCTTACATTGCCTACACTAATGACCACTGTGTGTGTTTGAGGAGTGTGTGGGAAACGTTGACATTTTCCAATATACATACAATGACACATGCACAGACACACACACACACACACACACACACACAGCTTTTATTAGGCTTAAATCGTCTACACTAGTGACCACTGTGTGTGTGCGTGTGCGTGTGTGTGTGTATGTGTGTGAGTTTGAGGTGTGTGTGTGTGTGAAACTTTGACATTTTCCCATATACATACAATGACAAATGCACACACACACATACAAACACACACACACACACACACACACACACACATATACACACATACACACACACACACACACACACACACACACACACACACACACACACACTGGAAGATCTTCTGTCTGATCTGTCAGACACAAAATGAGGTTGTGGCCTTCTGCGCTACCATGGCAACCGCGTCAATCGCCCCTCGGATGTTGAATAAAATTTGACAAAATTGATCCTCTATATGAGCAGTAGTATGTGGAATTCATTAAGGGGAGTTTTATTCTTTGCCATCTCTCTCTCTCTCTCTCTCTCTCTCTTCTGTTCTTTTACTTGCAAAATGAATAAAAAAAAAAAAAAAACCTGCGCATGCAAAGAAGACAGATAGCGCCCACACGCTGCGTGACTGTACTTAATTTAATTCCATAGTCTAAATGGGCTATTTTCACAGTGACCTCACTTTATGGGCCGTGTGACTGAGCGCTGCACTCAGCAGCACCTGATTAAAATGACCCTCGTGTTACCGTGTGCGGGCAGAGCCGCGTGGAGCTGCAGCACGGCGACCAAACGGAAAAAAAGCAGAGTTTTCATCTGTGCAGCACATGAACAGCAGAGGTGTGGTGTTAGAAGACAGAGAGGGGTGAGGAAGGCGCGGCTGAAGGAGAGGGGGGTGGAAAAGGCAGGAAAATGAGCATTGTAGCGGCGCATTGATAGAATTTTTACAGGACATTAGCTTAACCGAATGTGACGCCAGGTACGAGCCACCGAATGAAAAATAATCATCGCGTTTGTCTTTCAGGAGGTGGAATGGATTCAAGGAGAATGGAGGGATTAGACGACAGATGTGGTGGAAACGAGCCCACGTGATGGAAGACTGCAACTACACTTATGCAGAAAACTAAAAGTTTGGGTGCTTTAGATTCGTTTGGGGGGGCTGATGGGTCCCACATTTATTCCGCAGCATTCTCCAAACATCCAGCGGGGGTCGTAACGAGTTACGATCAGGCAACGAGAGCGAGGAGGGGACGGACGCAACAGATGGGACGGTCACCACGGAGCCGTGATCTCCACGCCGTGGAGGAGCGCAGGGAGAGAAAGAAGCAGCGAGGCCGTGTAAATCCAACGAAAAAAATTTAAAAAAAAAGAAGAAAAAGTTCTCACTTAGACAAACCTACCTGCACAAAAAAAACACATGTGACACACAATGACTTTAAAATGCAAGTATGTCATGATATAGGTATAAAAACTTTAAATAAAACTGCATGATTGATGGGATGCATCGGTCAGACCAGCCTGATTGGCACAGCTAGTGACCTAGTTAATTGGATCATCAAATATTCACTCATCACTATAACATATACAGTTATATTATTTATATTAGTTACAGTTGGATTACAGCTCTAAACGTGGTTATTCATGCAAAAGTGCACAAGCGATCTTCTCCAGGTAGAAGAAACTTATAGATCAGCATGAAACTTCCAAATGAGTTTTAATGAGCTGTGTTTATTCCTGCAAAATATATGAAGGTGTTTAAATACCGAGGACAGTCAGACATTTTAAAAATAAAAATGTACCATGTACTGTATTGAATAATATCTGTTCATTATATGGATCCAGTGCAGCGCTGCTAATATTAGAGCTGCATTAATGAGGTTAGAGCAGTAAGCCCAGATAATTGTATATTATTGCATGCAATTATGTATGCTGATGTTGTTGTATTATTGACTAAACTATGATTTTACAGCATCAGGGGGTTTCTGAGTGTGTGAGTGTGTGTGTGTGTGTCTAATCACCTTTTTTTTTTACTACCAGACACTATTATTGAAATCACACCCATCATTTCAGTATTATCTTCTTTTATGAAATTTCCCTGAGCAAAGAAAACCCTGACTCATATCTTCATATTCTCATTTTCTCTCCCTCTCCTTTCTCTCCTCGACAATCGCTCCTTCTTTCTGCTAACACCAACCCAAGATAATCACCCTGAAGCAAGGTATTCTATTAAAATCTGCAGCGGTAGTCCACTGCTCCAATGGTAAATTATGCTTCAGCGGCACGTTTAGGAAGATCACTGCTCACACACAGACGTGCATGGGTCACAAATAGTTAAATTTCTTATAAAACTAAAGAAATGTGAATGAAATCACACATCGTGCTTATTCAGACACAGCCATGCCCATAAATAACCTCTGTGGTGGCGTAGGACACCTATGAAAAACATGGCAAAAGTCCAAAAGCAGCAGCTTTCCTGTTGACTTGCATTTAGAAAAAAATTTAAAAAGAGCATTTTTGTCAGTGAGAAGCGACGCTGGAGCAGGATTTACCGCGAGGAGAGGCGGTTCTTGTGTGTGCTTTACACATTTTAAGGAGGATGAGCTCCTGGCCCTCCCAAAGTCTGGTTGGCAAACGTGTAAAAACCACAGTTTCCCCTTCCAGGACTCCTTTGAACAAGAAGATCACGCAAAGCAAAGACGCAGTATGTCACTGCTACGACTTAACTGGATTAAAAAACAGAAAATCTGACGTGTTTCCTGCTATATATAAGAATATATAATAATTCTAGCAGGTAACTGTCCTGTTACAGCAGTGTACAGTAAAAAATACAAACATATTGAGCACAAAAACATGACATATCTACATATACATATACTATAAAGACATGGGATAACATTCAGTGCACATATATACATATTAAATTATCTAGATAGTGTCAATAGTCAGGCTTAAAGGTTTATGAGTCCAGGGTGAGAGGCATGGAATAGGCCACTCATATCCTGCATTCATAAATGGAGGCGTTGGTTTGATGAATGAGGGCCATTCTCTGGTCATTACCCCTGACCAGTGCTGTCAGAAACAGGCAAGAATTAGAATTTGTAGGTTCAGCATCGCACACAAGGGTGTGAGGGAGTTTCACACGCAGTTCTGCTGCTTCGAATCTGTAGGAAGCTTCTTTCATTCTGCATGTATGACTTTGGAATTATTCGTGACCAATCATAAGCTGCTCATTTCTCCTATTCTGTCTTTCCTCACAGGCGATGCGTTTCCCCTCCAGAGCAGCAGGTGGTGCTGTGGGTAAATCCAACCACCTGTAGCAGGTAATTAAAGAAGAAGAAGGGGAGCAGCGTAGCCCGGTGCAGCAGATGGTGGATGGAGACACGTGTGTTTATGGCGAGATGGAAACAGCCAGAGTTAGAAAACGAGCAGCAGCTCTTTACATGTCTGCAGCAGAACGTTGGCGACTAAAGTGCAAGAGCGTGCATCTCTATGGTTAGAGCACCGGAGCCGGGATGTAAAACACCCTTCAGCACCATGGTGATTGCATCAGTATTAAAAGAGACAAAGTATTTTTGACAAATAAATGAAAGTCATGCCAATGGCTCAGAATCTCATCTACTCTTAACCTCAGACTGTAGGAAAATTCAGTTTAAGCTGAAAACATGACTGATTTTAACCAAGGATCAACGCATAGCGAACTAAATCTAAAAATGGGACCATCTAACACACACACACACACACACACACACACACACACACACACACACACACACACACACACACACACACACACACACACACACACACACACACACACACACACACGCAAGCTAACATTACCCATAGTAAACTGCTAACTATTGTAAAGTGTATTATCATTACTTTTACTATAAAATTACTGAAAATGTGTTTTTTAATTATTTATTTATAATTTGCCAAGAGGGGACATGAAGCTTCATGCAAATGTCTTCCTATCAAAGAGTGGACCTCATTAGTTCTTTAGAAAAAAATTCTACTTTAACCTTAATTTTTATCATTAGTTAAACAAGTCGCTGTAGTAAATATTACTAAACACGCACATACAATGATGCGCGTGCAAAAATGCAGAACACATATATGTAACTGTGCACGTACACGACATAGCATTTCTCACTTTCTGCACGGCAAAAAAAAAACATTTGATTATAAGATTAGGACATAGGGTCATACATCCATATACAGTAATATATATATTTCCTTAAGACAGTAAGTGACAATGGCCTTTAAGATAAGATAAGATAAGATAACTTTATTGATCCCACAACGGGAAAATTTGTCTGTTACTGCAGCGTACAGAATAAAGAAAAGAAAATAAAAGCTGAAGAAGATAAAAACTATTAAAAAAAAAAAAAAAAAATACACAACACTATGTACAAATTTGTAGAATTTGTTTATCCGCATACACAGTATGCAAAATGGACATAGAATGGAGGAACAATACTAATAAATAGTAAGAAAAGAGTATGCATAAGCAAAGCATATATACATACATACATGCACGTACATACCTACATACATACACATACACACATATTTGCATATATATATATATATGGACATACATATCTTTGAGGTATTCACAAGTGACATGGTAGTACATATAAGTACTGTAAAATAAATAATAAAGGAATAATAAATAATTATTGTAGTGCTAGACCTGGTCTGCAGATTCTAACAGGATGCATTAAGCCATCAACACAGACGTGTCAGCCTGGCAGATAGAAGCTTCACTAATCTGCCGTTATGTCACGATTAGCCCACAGTGATCCCGTCTGGTGATTTAAAACCTTCTTCTTTTTTTTTTTTTTGTGTTGAGAAGCGGTCGTGGCGAATCTATTGGTTGGGAGATAAGGGGGTGATTTAACACGCGGGTCAGCGCTGCTATGTAGATTTTCATCTCGGCTCTCGGAGATTTGTGGGCCCGACCTGAGCGTTCAATTACCTGTGATTCAATTAAGGCTTAAGCCCATCAATTAATGTGTGACCCTTCCACAAATGTGCTGCTCTGAACTCCTCACAAATCATATACACACTCATGAGCATGCACTAACACACACCTTTGGATTGAGTGTTTTTGTGTTTTAGTTGTCCTCTCGACAACTAATTAGCTAAGAAGAGATTAAAGGAATGACAAATGATATTTATATGTGTTCAGATTAAAAAAAAGAGTTTTTTTCATGGCATGAGGAGATACTCATAATCATCTAGTTTGGTATGTAAAAAAAAGAAAAAAAAACTTGAAACACAACATCAAAAGGGCTGGGGAATCCAAAATAAACATTCATAAATAATAAATCAGGTTGCTGCTACTTACACATTGCTGTAAAGCAACAGTTTGATGTTTGGGGGAATGCACTTGTTTTATCGCTCATAGTTAGACGAGAAACGTGGGATCTTTTGTTGTTTTGCAGAGGTTGTGTGCAACTATCTCTAAAGTGCATTGACTTCCAGGTGTCTGTGTGTCGCCGTGAGGTTGCTGGGCAAACGGTGGAGACATCAGGGACATATTAAACAAAGGAGACACCGTATAAGCCTGAGTTAGTGATCTTAGAGACACACACAGACGGGCTGTTTGTTTCCTCCTGTTTGGCCTTTACGCTGCGTTCGCCTAAACCAGCTGCTAACCATAGCTTCACACTTCACCGGGAAGTCATTGATCTTCCTGATACTTAATAAGCTGGATGTCTTTAAGCGTGCTTCCTGCACAACTCTGTTACACCAGCGTGCACACGTAAAAAGATGAAAAAGGCACTAAAAGGTCCCGAGTCGCATTTTATTTCCCTTTAGATTATAAAGAAGGGCTAAGTGCTGCATATGCATTCATTAAATGCTCGATTCAGGGAGAAATGTGCACAGCCTGCATTCAGAAATGATGCTTTAGTGCAGTTGTGATGTCACAAGTAGACATTTCCCCCCTTTTCAAAGCCATTCAAATCAGCCAATCAGAGGAGAGGCTCATTAATATAATGAGACAGACACAAAACTACTTGTTTTGTAGCTCCAAAAAAAACATCTCGATGGAGGAGATCAAACTTTATTAAGGTGATTTTCTGCACTGAAAACCACAGATAATAGAAATATCAACATTTCAGAAGAAACGAGGAAAAAACGGGACCTTTAAATGCCCGTGGAGCAGGGATCAGACTCGGTTACACCACCCAGTTGGCACCGGGGCTGATCAATATTAATGAGGGCCGATTACGCTCTCTGCCATTCAGCAGCTGCTGTAAAGGTCAAGACCATCTGACACCGTTTGTTTTACCCGGACAGCGGACGATGATTATCTTAAAAAACCCCAAATTCTAACAAACCGTTCGCTTGTCACAGTTAAAGTTGCAGACGTCTGTTTAAAGTCGCTTTCTTTGGCACACAAACGGAGGAATACCTTACCGTTGGGGCTCTCCTCGTCTATGGCAACGATGGTGGCGGGAGGACCCGAACGAGACAGTTTACATTCTGTGGAAAAGGAAAAAAAAATCAAGTCAATGTATTTTTTTAATGAATTATGTGGGCGGAGCCTAAGCTAAAAAGGGGAGGGGTTTGTTTGATTGTTAATTGATTGCATTGCTATGGAGATTTATTACTCTGAGTACTATTGAGTGATTTTTTTATTGAATGCTGCAGAAAAAGGGGAGAAAGACTAAAGCAGAAAGATTCAGGTTCAGTCAGTCTGAAGGTTAACGGATAAAGCAGAAAGAGTTCTTACCCTCATATTGCCAATCTGCAGGAGGACACACATCCCAGTAGAAAGGAGGGAAGGACAGAAGGATGCAGCCGAGGAGGAGTAGGAAGAAGGAGAAAGAAACAAGCAGAGAAACAATTAAACGAAAGATAAAAATAAACCTGCAGGGAGAAGAAAGATAACACATGAACCGAGAGACGGACAAATGAAATGTGGAGTAGAGTGGAGGCCGGTATGAAATATGCCGTGAGGTTAGGTGGTGGTTCACGTTCTTATCACAGCTTCCACCCGCGTCCTCTCTGCTCTATGAGGAGAAATCATTTCAACCAGCGCTGAAGGCCTTAAAACGGGATAAAAAAAAAAGACGTTCTAGGATTCTCCCGTAGACCTCCCACAGTTGGGCTGCGCGGCTAGAAAACCGACTTCATGGAACAATAATCGCGTGTTCTCTCACTTTGTCCCTTCACAATTAAGCAGTGCAACTGTGTGACATCACACAGGATTCATTCAACTGTTCACTTAATTTGTCTGTTTCCTTGTAGTGTAAAAAACCCTGTTAGGGTTGTGATCTTCTTTTAATTTTTCCATCAGAACTCACTGTAACACCGGTGTGGTGGTTCCTCCAGACTCTTCATGATGAGGTTTTATGTCTGAACTTAACTCATTAATTCCCAAAGTGACATTTACTAATCATCCTAATATGGAATATGTTCACCATTAATGCCCAATGTTACATATATGTCAACATACACAAGTATTATTCTGAAAATACTTTAAAAATGTGTTATGTGGCCCATTTGGTCTATGGTATACTACATAATACATAATATTCTTTTAAGGGTAAAAGGGGTCTGGGTTCCCATGGGTTAAATAAATTTACAGTATATATAATAATATATAGAGATTTCTATTGCATCATACTGAAATATACTTTACTATAAAAAAAAAAAATCTGCATTTGCATGTTTGCATGAGATTGTGTTATTGTGAATCACCATAAAACATTTATAAGAAAAATATGTTCATACCTTATTTTACAAAATATATATTTCAAAAACATTGTATCAGTACAATATAATTTCTATACATTAGATAAAATTTTTACACATAATTTAATTTATAACAGTATATTTCTGTAATTTTACACCTAGCCATTTGTATTGCACTGTATTTCAGCATTTAAAAAAAAAATTATTTCATAGCATTTTTACTGGCATGCAGGCTGCTGAAATATTAGTTTCTTTATGACTTCTATTTCTTTTCTCTTTACCGTGCAGCAGCTTTTAAGGCTTCAGTCGTTTTACCAACAAACCAACAGACGTCTCTATGTTTAGTGACCGCAACGTGAACCCTGGCCGGCCCCTTTTACAATATAAATGGTTTGCTTGGTTGTGCATTCATCTATTAAACAATCAAACTCGGGTTTCTGAGTTTTAACCCTTCATGCCTTCTTTGCAGGTTTTTTTTACAGATGCACACTCGATGCAGAAAGACGGCCGAGCCACGGAACAACAGTCACTAGTTACATGGCGCTACCAGCTGGCCCATGAATGTGCATAAGTGTGTGTGTGAACGGCACATGACAGATGTGTGTCCCGTGCTTCGCTGCCTTTTTATCCTTCAGCGTAAGCTGATGCCCCTCATCTATTACTAAGCAGCCATTTGTTCTCCACGGGCCATCTCTGTCTCCTTCGTATCTCCCTTTCCTCGCCTTCGCGACTGTCAGTCCGTTTCCCTCCCAAATAGTAAAAAAAAAAAAGAAACAGGATGAAACCGTATCCGTCTCGGTTGCAATCTAAAGTGACGGACGAAAAAACTGTGCGAGATATCACGGGGCAATTCTCTCCATTATTTTTTGATGGGGGGAAAAAAAAATACATCCGCGTGTATTTGCACAAAAGTTTAAGAATGAAGCTTAAATCAATGAAGTTGCAAATTAAATCATGTGGTACATCTATATTCCGTCTCTCTGCGTGACAGTTAAATCAACTTAAAGCTGACATGAGACTGTAAAACCTCACCCCGGAGAGAAACTCACGATGAAGTGTCAGTTGCAAAGAAATGTAAATTCATTGCTCTTCTTTCACGCAGGCAAATATCCTCAGAAGTGCACTCTTGTTTGCATGAAATTTCCCATAAAAGATGGAGGGATATCGACTTCTCTTGTATGTAGGCCCTTGTCTCACTTAAGTGCGTACTCATGCTCACCTTCAGATGTTTAGTTGTGCATTTCTTCCCTTATTGATATGCGTTTGTCTTCCTGTAAGCGCTCACTCTAACACTGGTAAGTACACACTTAGTGCTCACTTCCTGTTTCACCAAAATGACTGTGCATGAGCAAGTGAACAAATCCTACACCAGGTTTCTGTCTGTAAAGTTCTGTGGGAGGGTGATGGTCGATTAAGGCTCAAAACTTTTGAATAACTCTTGCCTTTTCAGATTTATCGAACATCCAATGCGTCTTTATTCATATCTGGAGTGTTTTCAGCAAGATCTTCTGCAACTCACGATTGTTCTTGGTCTCAGGTGGTCACAAGACCACTTTTTGGAGGTATGTAGGTCTCGTCTTGGAAAGGTCTGCACTTTTTAGTCGGTTTTTAAAGATAAGTTAAGACCAGATGAGGTTATGTCAACATAACAACTGTGATTGAATCTAGGTGTTTTCATAGGAATGGGTTTTCTTTCAGTTCAGTTTTACGAGATTTACTGGTTTGCATGTCCCACATTTTGTGTGTCAACTTGCACCGGTCTTGGTCTTGGTCTTGATCTCAAATTTTTGTCTCAACCCCACAAAGTCTAGCTATTGTCTTGGTCTTGGGTCTCATCTTACTTCAATTTCAATCTTAAATTTTTGTCTCAACCCCTCAAAGTCTCGCTATTGTCTTGGTCTTGGTCTTGTCTCGGTCTCGCCCTACCTTAGTCTTGATCTCAAATTTCTGTCTCAATCCCTCAAAGTCTTGCTCTGGTCTTAGTGTTGGTCTTGGTCTGGGGTCTCATCCTACTTCAGTCTCAATCTTGAATTTTTGTCTAAACCCCTCAAAGTCTTGCTATTGTCTTGGTCTTGTCTTGGTCTTGTCTTGGTCTCGTCCTATCTTGGTTTGATCTCAAATTTTTGTCTCAACCCCTCAAAGTCTAGCTATTGTCTTGGTCTTGTCTTGGTCTTGTCTTGGTCTTGATCTCGCCCTACCTAGGTCTCAATCTAATATTTGTCTCAACCCTTCAAATTCTTGCTCTTGCATTGGTCTGGATACACTCTGGTGACTCAGTGTTAGTTTTGCTGGTATTGACTACAGCACTAAAACCAGATACAGGTTGCTGTGGGGGAGGATGAAGACTCCACAGGACAAAGCCAACCACTGAAGGAGGAGGAGGAGGAGAGAACTGACGACTTTAGCCATCACTAAATTGGTTAAACAGGCTTGAGCTCGCCGAACACAACTGTTTAGGACACAAAGAAACGCAGCTTAGCAACGGTCGCCAGTCGACACACAAACACACGGACGCTGCGTAGGAAACACACGCTTCACACCACTTCAAACAGTTCACACAACTGAGCCATATGCCTTTAGACACGCCGACATACACACGCACACATGCTAGAGTTACCATTAAATAAACATGCCGGGTCCATAACTAAACGAGGCACATGACAATGCAGATTGTGTGTGTGTGTGTGTGTGTGTGTGTCTTCCACAACATTAAAGGACTAGTTCAGCTTCAGTAAATTGCTGCTGCTGCAACAGTTAAAGTTCTTCACCCTGTTTTTTCGCACAAATTAAACAAACAAGATATAACATATCTGTGTAGACTCTTACTGACCCAGGTCATCCAACTGAAGAAGCCTTTTAGATGAAAGGTGAAACAACTTCAAGCTACAAAAAAACTCCTCTGACAAGATATAATATATTCATTTGTGAATTTCAGAGCCAGATTACAGACAGAACCAGTCAATGGTAGCAGTTTTCCTCTTGTTTTCCAGACTTCATGCTAAGCTGACTTTTTTTAAAGCTAAGCCAAAATAAGCTAAGCTAAGCTAATTGGATGCTGGCGGTAGCTTCTTCCATGGCTGTGGTGTTGCCCTTCCCATCAGGTGTTTGGCAGGAAAGCAAATAATCTTTTTTTTTTAACTGTGGCTGTAAAGGTAACAACTACATATTTCATTTTACACCACACACTTACAAGCAGCTAGTTCCCGTGGGTTGTTAGTTGGAGATAGTAAATGTTGAACAGCAGATCACACTTTTACTGCGGCGGAGGAGAATCGACCATTGGAGCGATGGAGTCGGAGCCAAGGTGAATTTCCTCTGCTCATCCTCCCGCTAAAAGACATGGACAGGTGCACTGATCATGGCGTGTACGTACATGTCTGGGGAGGGGTGTGCCATGTTGTTATAGTGTCGAGTACGCTTCTATGCCAATGCAGAAGTATAAATCAGACCCACAGTACGCCATATGTGCATAGAGCAACAGAATGTACCGGTGGGGAAATGAAGCCTGTAAAATGCAGGGGGCCAGGTGGACCAAATGATAATATTAAGGAGAAATATGTGAATGCCAATCTTAGCTGCAGTGTGTATAAATCAATGAGAAAGCATCATTTTATTTTGCCTCAGATGGGGATGGCATAGCTCGGGCAGCACATGGTGCTTTCTTCCCAAATGACAGAGAGGAATAAAAGGCATCTGAGCCATCACACTGGCCTGTTTCCACCAGAATATCGACTCGTTTCAACGGATGATGTCTCAGATTGTGGCTGAGAGCGATGCTCACTGGGCCCATTCTGCAGGACAGCCAATCTAACAATTATAATTTACTGTTTTTTCTTGTTCCACAGGGGAATGAGTTGGCAAAACAAACAACTTTATGCACCTATGGCAACATTCTTTGTTTTTCAAAGGACTGGGATATCTTAATTAGAACAAGTATAATGAGGTTGGCAATTTAAACACGTCAAATGACAAACTCTGACATTTAGTGCACAGCCAGCAAGAAATATAAAATTAGACAGGAAGTCTGTAAGCAGTTGCTTTCAATCTACTTTAAGGCTTAACGTTTTCATTCTAATGAGTTCCTAAAGCTTTTTATTCCAACTTCTAAATGTGCCATATTGTAAAAAAACAAACAAACGTTGGTCTTTTGAGTTAAAGTCGTACTTGAGTACATCCTGCTTGTCGCCATCTGTTAAATGCTCGCTTGGCTACTTTGCCTGGAGTCAACACACAGAATGGTGCAAAACCCAATGATGGTGAACTCTAAAGATATGCTGGAAGAATATTTAAACATAATGTACAGCAGCAGCAAAGGAGAATGGAAGTGATCTGAAGAGAAGTCTCTGCAGAGAGTTCCTCTTTAGGAATTGAGTTTGAAAAGCAGCTATTTGTCCCTGCTGCTCGGTTGATGGCTGCAGTATTTGGATGTGGCGCACAGGGTAAACTAAATATTTCACCGTCCACTGATGAGCCAGACTGAAGTAGAATCAATAATATAACAAAAAAGGCGTGAGGAGAAGGGCCTGCAACAAAACACGCGGTTGCATCATGTGAGATGTCTACGGATGGCTTTAAAATTGGCTTTGAGAATACCTTTGAATAATGCACCGGAATGTGCAAGAAAATGTGCGCCTTACCCAAGCACACAATGACATTAATGAGGATTAATGGCATCCCAGTGATCTAATACTGTGAACAGCATGTATGTGTGCGAAAATGCACTCAGTATGTGTGGGCGTGAAGCCATTAATAGTGTATTTTCTCATTTACCAAACTGGCTCTGTGTCGAGGCGCCAGCCAATGGCGCGAGACATTTTTGTCCCCGATTCTCGGGCTCGTCCTTAATGTGGATTAGGAGGAAGGAAAGCACATCTATCCAACATTGTTTGACAGTGCGAGAGCCAGTAATGTGCGTGTTACATTTGTATTAGTTAAATGTTTTATGTGTGTGTGCGTCTCCATGGTGGAAAAAAAAATGTCTGAAATTCCATGTGTGCGTGACAGTAATGTGGTGGTGACAAGTGAGGGGGGTGATTTATAATGATAATATCCTCTCTCTCTCTCTCGTCCACCAGGCGTTCCAAAGGAGCAGAGCAGCACTGAAGGCATGATACCAAGTCTGCCTCCACATTGCCAAGGCAAAGAAAACCCCATTCCATCAGGGAGCGGCTGATGAATAAACTCGTGTTTAAAGGATACGTGTGCGTCTGTCTCTCGGGTGAGGGGGCTGTGAAGTTAACCACATCTCCCTCTCTAACAACATTACTGCATCCAGAATAGAGGACACGGCGGCGGAAATTTTGAAAAAGAAGGAAATTACAGAGGAAACATCAGGGGCACAAAATATTTTCACTGCAGCTTGATGAGTCTGTTAACATTGCCAAGGTAGAGCTCTTTGCCAAATAAGTCAGAGACGACTTCAGAATGGTGGACACAATGGATTAACCTCTTAATATACTCTGTACCATGACTGGGACTTCACTTGTTGGTTTCTGTGCACAAATAACAGGTCTGCAACCCTGGTCCTGGGGTCCAGACTTTTGTTCCAACACACATATTCTACTAATTACTAAGAGCAGGGGTCAACCTTGCTCAACACAATTTGACCTATATCAGTCACATTGTGCTTCCACTAGGGCCCTTGGCCTAGTAAAGGGGTCACCAACCCTGGTCCTGGAGTTCTACTGTAGGTGCAGGTTTTTGTACCAACCAGGCAGTAACACACCTGATTCTACTAATCGACCATTAGAGCAAGGGTCACCTCTTGTCCTGAAAGTGACCTCTTCCCTCTATATAACTCTGTGGAGAGACTTGCATCCAGTACTCTCACAACCATATCCAACACAATGTGACCTAGGTCAGTCACATTGTGCTTCCACTAGGTCCTTTGGCCTAGGAAAGGGGTCACCGACCCTGGTCCTGGAGGGCTACTGTAGGTGCAAGTATGAACACACCTGATTCTACTAATCGACCACTAGAGCAAGGGTCATCTCTTGTCCTGAAAGTGACCTCTTCCCTCTATATAACTTGGTGGAAAGACTTGATTGCATCCAGTACTCTCACAACCATATCCAACACAATGAGACCTAGGTCAGTCACATTGTGCTTCCACTAGGTCCTTAGCCTGGTCCCGGAGACCTGGTTGGAAACAAAAACCTGCCCTAGTGTACGACTAGTAGAATCAGGGGTTACTTCTTGGTTGGAACACAAACCTGCACCTCCAGTAGCCCTCCAGGACCAGGGTTGGTGACCCCTGCCCTAGGCGAAGGCCCTTATGAAACCACAATGGAACTGACCTAGGTGACATTGTGTTGAGTATAGTTGTGTGCACACTGCATCCAATCAACATGTGTCAATCAAGTTTCTTCACATAGTTATTCAGAGGGAAGTGTTGTGCCATGTGATAATCACTTTCAGGACAAGAGGTGAGTGGCAAGATTCACACTCAGTCCAGATTTTTTTTCACCAGGAGCTGCCAAAAGTGCAAAAGACTACCACACTATCTCTGATTGGCCGGTTTAAAACATCAAATAAAGCGCTCAGTCCCTGATTGGCCCGGGTACTTTCCAATTTCTTGAAATGGTTGCACAATTGGACAAGACCAGACTAAGAAGTAGCACTAACAGAAATTTCGAGCTTTTGTGATAAGGATGGTTTTAACCTTGCTACTAGTTTTCGACAACATGGCTGACATCTTTTTAATCCTTCAGTCCTCATATCAAAATGTTTTGCTGAGGAATTGACTGATGGACGGACTTGGCTCCTGAAAGGATACCACACGGTCTTTTCAAACAAGAGGATTGAGAGATATGGTAGTAAAAAGGCAGAAATAAAAGAAGGAGACAGACAGGTGAAATTAGTTTTTTTTCCGTCAAAAATTCCTCCAGTGTCATGTCCTTTTTAAACGTCCATCAGCAGGTACAACCATCTATGCCGCTCCCCGGGGTCCAATTCCTCCCCGTCTTCCCTCCTCCACCCAACCAGCTAGCCACTCATCCATCACCCATTCATCCAGCCGCCCCCCCCGGATGCATTCATCCATGGAGGACAGTGGGGGAGTAGAGAGGACAAAAGTGAAGCAGGAAAAGAAGAGACAAGTCCAGGGGAGAAGAGGAAGAGGAGGAGGAGGAGGAATCGAAACAGGGAGAATGGAGACTTCAGTTGAGAGAAGAGGAGAGGGAAAAGGAGAGGATTGTGGAGGAGAGTCGATGTGACCTTGTGTCAGATTGATGTATCTCTGGAGAAAACGGATTGTCAACCCACTCTCACACACACACTCTCTCACAAATAAAATCGCACACACACACACACAGGCCGTGTGCTGCAGGGATCACCACTTTGTCACCGTGCTGGCTTATCCATTACACCGCCTCCCTGTCCCGGCCTCAGAGCGTCAGGCCCATTCATAGCCGGCGCGGGGTTGACCACGGCTGACAGCAGGGGTTGTAGTAATCAGACGCCAGTCGTTAGATACACGCCGAAAATACATAAACGCCCCGCTCAGTTCACACTGATGCTCTTTTGGTGTTGTCCGCCGGTCTAGTCGAGGTTTGGGCTCTTCTGTAAGGACGAGTGAGCGCCAACAGTTTTTAAAGGAATAGTTTACTTTTAGATTTTACCCTTTTACCCTTGAATAAAAATTATATATTATACCGTAGACCAGGTGGGCCATTGTCTATATGTAAAATTGGGCATTAGTGGTAAACATATTCCATGTTATGATGATTAGTATATATCACTTTGGGATTTAATGAGTTAAGTTCAGACGTAAAACATCATAAGGAAGAGTCTGGAGGAACCAACGTTCTCATTACACCGGTGTCACTGTGGGTCAACAAAAATCACATTCCTGTCAATGGCTTCTTGCTTTTATATGGGACAAAACGGTCATGTGGTGTAACCCTAAAAACATTGGTAGATAGTTCAACTCTCTTAAAAGGTTTTAAATACAGCAAACATGTTTTGTCACTGACTGATATTATGTAATATTCAATGTATTCTTAATATTTGATGTATTCTTATAAGGGACAATATCCAAAACGTCATGTGGTGTAACTAAAAATATGGTACCACACATTATAACTCTCTTAAAAAATATTGAAAAGTAATTAACTAATGTGAAAAATTAAAAACAATTGCTATCAATGAGTTTTATATTCTAAATGGATTAAAAATATAAAATCTTATCAATCTTTTTCAGTTATTTTGTGTCAAAAATAGTACAAAATCGTGACTTTTGTGAAAATAAAATGGTAAAAACCAACATGAACACAAATTGTAAATTTTTAAGAGACCTGATGAATGCTTCTTAAAACTGTGTTTAAAAAAAAAAAGTTTTTTGCTTTCTCATCTTGGCAAACATTATTCGTCACTGACCCATATATGTAATATTTATTGTAATCTTACATGGGAAAATGTGGTGTAACTAAAAACATGGTTCCAGGCAGTTTTTGGCAAGGCAAGGCAAGGCAAGGCACGTTTATTTGTAGAGCACAATTCATACACAGGGCAATTCAAAGTGCTTTACAGTTACACAAAATCACAAAAGGAGAGCAAAACATACATAAAATCACAAAAGGAAAATCATAAAACATAGAATTCATCATTAATTTAAAAAAAGAGTGAAGAGTGTAGATAAGATACTTTCAGTTTTCATATGCACGGTTAAACAGAAGTGGAACAGTCTCTCCAAGTCTAGTTTAGACACTATATTTTTGATTTTGGCAATGTTTTTTTAGATGGTAAAAAGCTGTTGATATTGTTGCAGATGCTAACATTGCAGTAACAAGTTGGCAATGTTTTTTAGATGGTAAAAGGCTGTTGATATTGTTGCAGATGCTAACAAGTTAGCACGGATGCGAACAAGTTAGCACGGATGCTAACAAGTTAGCACGGAAGTTAGCACGGAAGTTAGCACGGATGCTAACAGGTTAGCACGGATGTTAGCACGGATGCTAACAAATTAGCACGGATGTTAGCACAGATGCTAACAAGTTAGCATGGATGGCTAACAAGTTATCACGGATGTTAGCACATATGCTAACAAGTTGGCACGGATGCTAACAAGTTAGCACGGACGTTAGCACGGATGTTAGCACAGATGCTAACAGGTTAGCACGGATGCTAACAGGTTAGCACGGATGCTAACAGGTTAGCACGGATGCTAACATGGATGGCTAACAAGTTAGCACGGATGTTAGCACATATGCTAACAAGTTAGCACGGATGCTAACAAGTTAGCACAGACGTTACTCACTTGTCGCTCCTCACTTGTAGCTAACGAGTTAGCACGGACGTTAGCACGGATGCTAACAAGTTAGCACGGATGTTAGCACAGATGCTAACAAGTTAGCACGGATGCTAACAAGTTATCACTATTCTCTGAGTGACAGGAAGCCAGTGCAGAGACATGAGCACTGGACTAATATGGTCATATTTTCTGGTTCTAGTCAGGACTCGAGCTGCAGCGTTCTGAATGTTCTGTAGTTGTTTAACAGCTCGTTTACAGAGACCAGTGAGCAGGCCATTGCAGTAGTCTAACCTGCTGGAGACAAATGCATAGATCAGTCTCTCCAAGTCTGGTTTAGACACTATATTTTTGATTTTGGCAATGTTTTTTAGATGGTAAAAGGCTGTTGATATTGTTGACTTTATGTGGCTGTGAAAGTTCAGGTCTGAGTCCATTAGCACCCCTAGATTTCTAACCTGTGTTTTTGGTTTTAAAGAACGAGACTGAAGGTGACTGATTACACGTTCTCTTTGCTTCAGTGGCCCAAAGACGATTATTTCAGTTTTTTCTGAGTTTAGCTGGAGAAAGTTGTTTTGCATCCACACAGTGATTTGTTCAATACCTCAACAGAGTGAATCCACAGGCCCATGTTCACCTGCTGTCAGAGACACATAGATCTGAGTGTCGTCTGCATAGTTGTGGTAAGACACATTGTTGCTGTGTATTAGTTGGCCTAACGGAAGCATGTACAAATTGAACAGGAGGGGCCCCAGGACTTGCCCTTAATAATACTACAGACATGCTATCGAGTTATATATTCAGGGTGGATATATTATTTAAAATTCTTTTTCAGTTACATCATTTGACATTTCGTGTCAAATTGTGAGTTTTATAAAGAAAAATGCCACAAATGGACTTTTATTTTATTTATTTATTTATTTTTTCCAAGATGGCGCCACGGTAGGCAGCCTGTTACGCAGCTCTCTAGTCGTTTTCTTTCTTTTTCTGGTTTTTATTTGTTTTGTTTTAAGTTCTTTTTTGCTTAAATTTGCTTTAATTTCTCCATTCTATGTCTATAATTCATACTGTGCATGCTGATCTACAAATTCTATGAATTTTGTACATAGTGTTGTGTATTTTTATTTTTTATAGTTTTTATCTTCTTTAGCTTTTATTTTATTTTATTTTCTTTACTCTGTACGCTGCAGTAACAGACAAATTTCCCCATTGTGGGATCAATAAAGTTATCTTATCTTATCTTATCTTAAATTCATATCTTGATGCTGCCTTATTGCTTCTCAGGCTTTTTTTTGTTGTTTGCCATCAAGTTATTGCTGGATAGGAGCTAGCATGCATTATGGAAGGGCACATTTTCTGAATTGAACAGATTGAAATGCATATTAAAGAGATTTAGACAGAAAACATGGAGGGGGAGCTTGGGAACAATGGCTTAGCTTCTGGTATAAAACTTCCATCCCAGGCACAAGGAGCAAAAAAAGGAGCTAAAGTTGAACTGGAGGGCTTCAGATGTGACAAACAGCTTACACAAGAGTTCAATAGGTTTTTACCTGAGGTGTGTGTGTCATTATCCAATTTGAGTGTAGTCGTTGCAGAGCAGAAAAGCAGCCTATCCACCAGTGGTCCCAGCGCTCAATACAGTTCCACAGCAGAGCCGCTGGAAGCCACGGGCCTGACAACGTAAGCAGCCACCCACCGTCTCCTCTGTGGACACACTCGCTTCCTTTTCCAAACACATTTGTACCTCAACCAACAAAGCGTGCCAACATTTTGGAAGCAGTCTATAAAGTACTAAAGTAGAGATGTTCATAAACAGCGGTTTAACTGTTAATCAACAAAACAAGTGCTTAAATGGCTTAAAAAAAAAATGCAAGTTCTGCACGTTTCCTGCAACCAGGTGGTCGAGTAACTAGTAGAAACACACAAACTCAAAAATATATATTGCAATATATATATATAATAGGGATGCACCAATGTGAAAATATCGGCCGATATCGATATCCGATATACATATCTGCAGTCACTGCCGATATCGATATTTGCCGATATCGATATATGTAGAGAAAAAAAAAGTTTTCTGTAGTGTCACAAATTTAGTACAGACCAGAAAAAACGCTGTACATTTGAAAAGCACAACAGTGCTCTTTATTTAAAGGAAGGCTCACTGTAAAACTCTGTCATGTGGTGTAATCTGAAAAACTTGGCACCAGATAGTTTAACTTTCTTAAAAAGATTTAGAAAAATAAAAAAAACACTTTTTTATTCTAGGTGGATTATTTAACAGCGCATTTTTTTTGTCTTTTCCGGCGATGCGATGTGACGGAGGAGCCCGCTAGGACCAGCTAGCTTAGCGCGTCGCCGAGAGACACGCAGACGTTGACCCAACTAACTGTAGCGGTTTAACTCTGCCAATTGTTGACATCGGCCAGAATTTGTTGACATCGGACCGATACCGATAAGTTAAAAAACGTGACATATCGGCCGATATATATCGGTTGGCCGATATATCGTGCATCACTAATATATAATGATATCTATGTTCACAGGACGACCCTTTTTTCCCTGCATTAGCCACTTTCCCATAGCACAGCCCGGCCGGCCCGGGCCGTAAGGGGGGCCCCTCGGTGCTGATAGCATCAGGCCGCTGGCCCCGTGCCCTGAGAGCTGTTGTTTGCACATTACGGGCTACTAGTATCTCCAGGTTACGCCCTTGCTCGGAAAAACGTCACTGATCCAGCCCATTTTCAAGCAGGATAGGAGGTTATATGGCCAAGTGTCAGACCAGAAACTACTGCCGACGCTTGCGACTGCAAATACGAGGGTTATTAAAAAGATAAAATAAGTTACACTGCATAAGTAACCAAGCAACAAAAAACAAACGCCGACATGCAGGCTACAGCAACGGCACGGATTTTTGACTAGCGACGCTTCTTGCGTTTTGGAGGCGGACAAAGCGCCTTATATGTCGTCCTAATATGATGTACAATGCAAACGTGTAGTAAGTTTAGCAATTTAGCAATTTTCGCGGATTTGCACCGTTGTCCGCTTTATGCCCAACTTCGCCAGTTCTGCAGCGATGCGTTTCATCACATCTTCGTTCCTGCACACCCCGTCGATTTTCCCCCGTACGTCGTCCTCTGCCCACACCGTGAGGAGAGCATGGACATCGCTCGAGACCAGAATTGCCGCTCCATCTTCCAAATACTTTCCAGAAAAGCAAAAGCAGTTAGGAATTCCTTCGGTGACGAGAGTTAGGGATATAGATACAGGTAAGCCAGCCATCCCCGCTTTATGGGAATGGGAATGGGAAAGCAGCTATTGAGTCTATATTAACATTTTCTGCTGGTATGGCAATCTCAGTGTAAAGGCCAAAAAAAAGTTAAAGTCAGCAGTTTGAGGTACCCTATGGAGGCATTTTGTTTAATTTATTTATTTTATCATTATGTATCTGTGTTTTGCTGCAAAAGCCAATTACCCTCACGAGGGGGGGGGAAATAAAGCTGAAAGTAATTAAGTGGGTATCTTGTTACTTCTGTTAACCTTTTTATCTGAACTTCAGCAGCAATTTGGGTCTGGAAAAAAGTTCCCTCAATGCAATCAATGCGATAAATAAGTATACACAACAACATGCAAGATGCAGAGAAAATAGAGGGCTGTTGGGAAACTGGCAGGTAGCGATAGCAGCACAGAGGAGGAAAAAAAAAAGCAATAAATGTGAGTGAGGCCAACGTCTTGGAGGTAAAGGGAAGGGCGGAGAAATACCAATTTAAATAAATGCCGGTCTGTTTCAGGGATGGAGGCATAAGAGGGAGGTGACAGCGGCTGATGAGAAGGGATGGTATAAACAGGAAATAAAAGAGACGGAGACGAGAGACGCGCGAAACATCTCGCGACAAATAAATATTAAAATCACCTTGAAAACTTCAACCGCGACCAGGTCCACACACACACACACACACGCTGACACACGCACAAAATAGACCATAAAGCTGCAGCACACGCCGGGACAACTGACATTCATGGAGAAGCGTATTTGTCACAAGAGCAGCCCGAACATTGGAGATCCGCCACCGATTTCAAAATGCAAACTTGCTTTTTTATCATTATTTTATTTAAAAACGCTATAATAGTTTTAACCCTGTTTTAAAAGCTATGAGATCGGCGTCATTCCCTAGTTGTGCAGAGTGCAGGCCAGGTGCAGACTGCTGTTCTCCTCCATCATCCGCACCTACTGGGGTTGGACACAATATCAGGAACACCTGCATAATCTAATGAGGCCTCTGGCGTCGTCAGACTGAATCCTGTTCTACACGCTTCACAAAAGTATTTATTCCTGTGAGCATGTTCCAAATTACTTACACTTCTTTTGTTTTTTTTGGCTCACAGTCGTGAGCATTGGAACATGCACATTTGATTTTGGGGCCGAGCCATGTTGGAGACATCCTTTTTTTTTTCCTCCAAGTCGGTGTGTTTTGTCGGCGTGCACGCGATCGCACGTGCACCATCCTGCTCTTCACACGGCGTTGAAGATAATGGTGTTTGAACCCGGGGCTGAGGCCCCCCTTTCATGTTTTCATGTGGCGAGAAAAATGATGTGAACACTTCAAAACCATTCAAGTGCAAATCAATTATGATTTCACCCAGTTCTGTATACAATTCCAATTAAAACATGCTGAGTTTGAATTGCTGGAAAGAAAGGCAAAAAAAAAGAGTGCAGTAATTCAGGTCTGTGGAAACACTTCTCGCGTTATGAGTGGATGGCAATCAAAGTTAGTGGGCATTTCAGACACTTGGAGCCGTGGTGCAGTCACACACATAAAAACTCGGCCCCCAATCAGGCTCCAACACCTTCTCACTATCCACTCCGCCTCCTGCGAATGGAGGTTTTACCATCTGAAAGGCAGCTGATATGGAGTGGAAGTGGACCATAAAACCCTCTGAGGCCAACTCCACTTTGCTATCGTACATCATAAAAAATAAAGCTCTGTTAAGCCGCTATGCACATGAAGCCTTGCCCTATTCTAACACTGCCTGAAAAATGCAGAATGTGCAGTAAAGCCTGAATAAAAACGAGCCAACATTTAGCTTCTGGCTACATTAATTAGATTTGTTTAATACTGGTGTTTGAACACATTATGTGCCCTGTCACATTTTGCTTCAGCGGCAACTCTATAGAGTAAAAAAGGGACATATGCTGACAACACACTGCAGCTGAGTCACACAACCACAGGCATGTAATCACACACACACACATGCAATTTCATTCTCATATAGGGACAATCAAACAGGTCCGCAACAATACATCCACGTGCATTTTCAAAACAGCAGCGCAAGCACACACGAGAGAAACAGCCGTCTAACGCTCCGTGTACGGCCACTCGAGCATAAACTCTTTTCATGCTTCCTGTTGCGACTTGTTCACACCGGCAGATAAGGCACATTCAATTAAAGCAGCCGGTGAAACGCCACCCACACACACACGCACGCACACACACGCACACACACACACGCACACCGCCGGCTTGAAATGAATTTATAATCAGCCGAGTCAAGTGCATAATTCCACCAGAGCAGCAGAGGGTTCGCTTCCTAGTCTGCTGTTTGTCACTGAGACACTGATGCTCAATTTAACAACTAGAGGATGTTATGATGCAATGCTTTACATAGAGAGAAAATATGCACACATATATACGTATATATATATATACACACACACACATATATAGACTTACCCACAGTGTGTTCCTTTACTATATGGCTTTAAAGATCCTATTTATATATATTTGCCTTCTTATATTACAACTTCATGCAAGTCCTGACACTATAACACTTTTCTCATTATCAAAAAAATAGGATCTTTAAAGCCATACAGTAAAGGAACACACTGTGGGGGGTAAGTCTATGTATACATATATACATATATATATATATATATATATATATATATATATATATATATATATATATATATATATATATGAGCCGCTCCTTCTTACATTACAACTCCATACAAGACAGTATAACACCTACATTTTTCTCATAATATTAAAAATGCAGTTAAAATACAGCGGTGAAGCCAATATATAAGGAATATATAAAGTAGAGATATTCGAGTAGAAATATGCATGTATATATATATATATATATATATATATATATATATATATATATATATATATATAAGTGTCCTTCGCCTTCTTATATATTATAACTTCCACTATTACACTTTTCTCATAATAAAAAAAAATAGGATCTTTAAAGCCATACAGTAAAGGAACACACTGTGGGGGGTAAGTCTATGTATATATATATATATATATATATATATATATATATATATATATATATTCGCCTTCTTATATATTATAACTTCCACTATTACACTTTCCGCATAATCAAAAATATAGGATCTTTAAAGCCATACAGGAAAGGAACACACTGTGGGGGGTAAGTCTATGTATATATATATATATATATATATATATATATTCATATATATGAGCTGCTCCTTTTTAAATTACAACTTCATGCAATGACAGTATAACACCTACATTTACACCTAAAAAAGTAGGTAAAACACCACTTTTCTTTATGATATAGGACCTTTAAGTCATACATACATACATACAGTAATGGAACACATGCTGAGGGGGGTAAGTCTACTGTATATAATGCAGAGGTGAAGCCAAAGAAGAGGGAGACCATCTGATGATGCTTTTATTCACAGATAACAGGATAAAAAAGGATAAATATTTGACTAACTTCAGCTGATGATGTTGCAGGTTGTTTGGATGATCTTATACAAGAGTCACCAAATACACTATTTCACATCAGCAGGTCCTTCCTCGTATTTAAAACAGCGGTTGGGACCTCGCTGGCTGTGAGGTGATGGAGTGTTTCTGGGGAATAAAACAGCTGATGGCTTCGGAGGGAGTTAAAAAACTTTCAGCAGCTGCAGTCTGACATGTCGAGGAGCCTCTCACGCCAGGGTCCAGCCTCATTAAAAATGCACTGGTTCAGACAAAAAAAAAAAAACATGGCTGCCCTGATGAGAGCTCAGGGTCATTCCACAGTTTTTTTTCCAATCTTCCATCCTACATTTTATGACGAGCGCTCTTCCACACATTTCATTGTGCTATTGACCTGGCGTTAACCCACATATGATTAAGAAAAAGCGCAGCGTGTTAATACAGGCCTCACCTTGGGATCAACACTAATTCAGACGTGCCAGATGGAAGAGACCCTGGCACCGGAGCTCATTTAAAACACACAAAATCACACAGGAGAAAGTGAGACCAGCTCATTAGAGCATGCTCTTCCTGTTACTACACATCCACCACTGCAATCTTACGTTAAGGCTGATTTTATCCATCTCTTATTTATACGCTTTTCATATCTGCATCTGTCGAGGTTCTGACCAGGATCGTGTTGCCTGTTCTGTTTTTTTTAAATGTATATTTTATACATTTGAGTTAAGTAATAACTTAAAACCTGTTTTATGGGATTTCACAATAACACAATCTGAATGTGATTTTACATTAGACATGCAAACATAGAGTAAATATTTTTCATAGTAAGGTATATTTCAATATAATGCATGTGAGCCGCATTTAATATGTTTTTTCCAGAATAATACGTGTGTGTTTTGACATATATGTAACATTGGGCATTAGTGGTGAACATATTCCATATTAGGATGATTAGTAAATGTCACTTTGGGACTTAATGAGTTAAGTTCAGATGTAAAATCTGATTAGGAAAAGTCGTTCTTCATATTATATGGGACAAAACTGCCATGTGGTGTCGCCGCAAAAAACTTACTTAGATACTTTATCTCTCTTAAAAGGTTTTAAATACACCAAACGTGATATTTCACTGACCGATATTATGCAATATTCAATGTATTCTCATAAGGGACAATGTCCAAAACGTCATGTGGTGTAACTAAAAGTCATTGAGTAATGAGAACAATTGAAAACACATGTTTTATATTCTAAGTGAATTCAATATATAACATTTTTCAGTCATTTTATGTCAAAAATAGTATAAAATCGTGACTTTTGTTAAACATGAAATGGTACAGACACACTTTAAAATGACAGAAAACCAATAATTCATATTCTTTTATTTTAGTTTTGCATTAAAGGTTATTATATGGTTATATCTGGTTTCACTTTACTCCACTTACTCCACGACCCCTTAAGTTTTGTTTAATTAAATTTTTCCCCTTAAAAAAACATTAACGACAAACCCAAAAAAAAGTGAAATACACAAATCCCACCTAATTACCATTACGCAGACGCTTGTATATTTGACTCATAAAAAAAGAGGGAAATAAACGCAGCCGTGACCTTACCGAAGACTGCGGCTTTTTTATTTTTAGAACATCTGAATGAATCAGAGGATGCGACGTAAGAGGCTGCATCATCAATCAAAGTTAACGTTTATTCCAGGATGACCAGGCAAAGAGGAGAAAAGGTGAGAACGGATAGAGAAGTAGAGAATGAAACATGTATGTGTGAATTATCCATCAATAACAGGCTACGATTCAACTGATTGGATGGATATAAGTAGTAAATAAATGGCATTAACATAATATAGCCTGGCTGCAGCCCTGTGTGTGTGTGTGTGTGTGTGTGTGTGTCACTGCTTTTAACATTTAACGCACTGTGCTGTATAAATAAAGATTGATTGATTGGAGCTGTTTTTACAAGTGTATTTGAATGCAGGTGTGATGATGATGATGAGGAGGAGAGAAAAAAGAAAAAAAAAAAAGAGCGACAGGTACAAGGAGGCCGAGAATTTAAAGGCACGTTTAGTATTCATGATCCCGGACGAGGGATCAGACGTCTCATTGAAAAACAGAAACTTCCAACCAACACAGAGCGACGTCCACACCTCGTCAAAGTCAAAGTGAGAATCATCAATGTGTGTGTTTTTACTTTAACACGTACTATAGGTGCATGCATCTTTTCTTTCCTGTCTGCACACTATCCCACACACAAATGAGCCTAATAAACCAAACTAAATGACTTTACGCTGAGAAACCGCGCGCACACACACACACACACACACACACACACACACACACACACACACACAAACACACACTCACACGGCGACTCCACCTCTGCAGACTCTCAGACTTCCGCCGCAGCCCCTGTCATCTAAATGCCAACGAGATAAATCTCAAGGACTAAGGGTTAAGTGAAATATTACGGTAACATCCTGACAAATCGAGCAGAAAGTCAAGAGAGCGTTGTGCCGAGGTCTCCCGCTGCTGACGACTTCATCTCTGTCTCGTCTTGTTCACTGAAATTTTACTGTGGGTTTTTCTAAAAAGTCAAACATCCCGTTAGAACAACTCCGCTCATCTGAATCCTTTTGCTATTCAGCCTCAAAATCCTACATGAGTCATTTGATCGCAGTCAGAAACACTCTCCACCGCCGTCAATAACCCGCGGGTCCGATTCGATCAGGCTAAACAACACGTCTGCAGCTCTGTGGAGCTGTTGTTTAGCATGGAATGGTTTCACAATGCCAGCAGGCTGATTCTCATGAAAACCCATTTATCCTTAAAGGAAAATTAGAGAATAAGGGTTAGCTAAGAAGAGGTAAAAACTCTTCTTCCGCTACCTCAGAAACACGAGTTTGATTGTTTAATAGATGAAGTGCACAACCAAGCAAACCATTTATATTCTAAAGGGGCCGGCGATTGAAGCCTAAAAACAAAAGAAATAAAAATTTTCATATTTTAGCAGCCTGCATGGTGAAAAAAAATGCTATAAGAATAACTAACTGTTCAAAAAATAATGTTGAAATACAGTTCAATACAAATAACTAGGCTTAAAATTACAGACATATACTGTTATATTGAATTTAATTAGAAAATTCTATGTAAAATCTGATATAGTAATTTATATCTAATATATAGAAATTATATTCTACTGATACACTGTATGTTTTATACATTTCAGTAATAACTCCAATGTATTTTACATTAGACATGCATAGGCAGAATACATATTTTTCATAATAAGGTATATTTCAGTATAATGCAATAGAAAAAAAATATCTGTCATATACTGTATATTTGTTTAAGTTCAGACATAAAAGCCTCATAAGGAAGAGCCTGGGGGCCTTATGGGTTAAATCTACTGTGTTAGAATATTAACCATCGGTAGGTTTAGTCCTTCAGAACCTGGATGTGAACATGAAGTTTAGCATAAAAACGTAAAACATGCTAAAACATGAAAAGTCAGTGAGCTTCATCCCCTATTTGCAAAGGTGATGGCGATGCACCCAACAATAGCAGAGTGATTTTGTCTTGCACCAATGAGATGGACCAACCACACCTAACCAGGAAGTCCTAAATGTTGGACAAACATGAATGTGAAATGGTAAAACTAACCAAACCACCAGACCAGAGTCACCTTGGATCAGCAACAGGTGTCACACAAGCAACAGGATCAATAATAAATCTGGAAAATCTTGTGACTGAGATATCCTCACTACCTAAAAAATACTTTAAAAATAAAATAATCATGTGCACTATTCTGATAATAAACCTCACTGAGAAGATGTGATTTCATCTGATGCACAAATATGAAGACAAGAGAAAAGACAAGGGCAAAGGGTCTACTACTTTAATGCCTATATCGCCTATTGTCTGTCTTGTTTAAGTATGCCTGCATGTGAAAAAAACAAAAAACATAATTTCAAATTCTTTGTACAACGAGCTCAAGTAAAGAAAACTGACAATAAAGCCAACTTTAGAATTATAAAGGTAGATAAAGACGTGTTTTACCTTCTGTGTCCTGGCAGAAACAGCTGGATATCATCAGCATACAGAGAAATCCTGTTCCTATTCCACCACAGGCCCGTTTGAGCGGCCCTGTCCGGAGCGTTCCGGCCATTTTCAGCATCGCGGCTCGCCGAGCGTCCAGCTGTGGGATGGAGGAGGAAGAAGAGGAGGAGGAGGAGGGACAGGAAGTAGAAACATAGATCAGTCACAGCCTGGTGAGGAGGAGCTTTCATTCACAAACACAAAAAGTGAAGGTACAGTGACGTTCAGGCGCTTCTCTTCCTGAACCGTGATGTCCACAACGCCCACAGCACAGACTGACTTCAATGTAGATGAACTCTCTATTCTATACAAATACGCCTCCTTATATTGACACTGAGCACCCAGCAACATCCCTGAGGTGATGTTACACCCTCACAATCCAGAGCTCAGGCGGCATTCAATATATTAATTTCGCGGCCGTGATCTAAGATCTCTGATCCAGCTTCTGCATCCACGTAAATGACTGCTACTCAGGGTATGCAAACCACAATGGTGCATTTAGAAACCTGCAGATGATGATGATGATGATGATGATGATGATGATAGAGGGAAATGTTTGTGCAGTGTAAACCACAGTCACATCCGATTATGCATTGTAGGATTCGAAAGATTGTGGATGCACGTTTCTGAAGCTCAAGAAAACCAACTGGTTAAAGCAGATGTCACATGTCAAAACCTTTTTTAACTGATAAGAAAAAAGCAGTAAATGACTGAATGTGCTGGAGATGAAGTCCAATACAAATCTAATTTATGACAAAGCCTGGGGTATTTATTTTGTACTAATATTTTCAAATAGTAAAAAAAAAAAAACATGTCAAAGAGCTGGTTTTCCTCATTCAGTCCAATCATTTTTTAATAGGAAAAGGTCTCAGGGGTTCAGAAATTCAGCTGTGATGAAGGTGAGAACTCAGAAGTAGAAAGAAGAAAAAGACTTTTCTGGTGAAAAGCTTAACGAAAGAAAAAAGCAATAAAGAAAGAATTGTGTTTATTGGTTTGTGAGTGGAGTAGAACCTGGTTATTTTATAATGATATTATATTTATATGTATTTATTGCTGTGTTTATGAACGCCATCAACCAATATTACATTTAAGTGTTTACAACCATTAATAATATAGTTTATTGGACTGAATCGTGTTAACTTTAATAACTGTAAATCAGCATACCTGTTTGAACTCATTTCCACTTATATTCATGTATAAATTAATTTGCTGCTTCAGTAAATACAGACACACACACGTCTGTCCACCTCTAACATGAATTATCTGAGGATCTAATGTACATGCATGTCTTCGATTGCTTTGCAATAAGACGATTTAAACCCATCTAGCATCGATACAGCCCATGTACTATTGTTCAAATAACGTCTTTATTCACTTCAGCAGAAACACACAGTATATTACTATGATATATTATATTGGTGGGTATTTATGTGGTGTAGACTCAGAAAGAAAATCATTTATCTGAGGAAATCCAACTGAGGATTCTTCCCCTCCGAGACACTGGAATACGTTTTAATGATGCATGAGATGCCTTTTATTCCTCGAGCCTATTTGTGGCGTGTTTCACTACGCCACAAATAAAGCATCTGAAGGTAATCACATGACTTCCCATCATGCCTCACTGACAGGGTCAGAGGTCATGACCTTTGTATTTTTTTATTTTGATTTTCCCCGCTTAGGCTACTTTTCAGCAAGTAAAAGAGTTAACACAAACGCAAAAAATACATGAAACCCAGATACTTGTTCTGACATTAATGTCGAATCACGCAACAAAGATGTTTAAATAATTGACTTATTTTAAAGAGAAAATAGGTTTTATTTTTAGAACATCTGAGTGAATCAGAAGATGCAACGTAAGAGGCTGCATCATCTGTCAACGTTAACATCCATTCCAGCAAGAAAGACAGAGGAGGACCAGAAAAAAGGTAAAAGTTGTTAAAATTCTAAGAGAATAAGGAAAAATAGTGAAGTAGAGAATGCAACATGTGACAATAAAGATGTTAACCTGTAATCTGCTGTAAGTGTAGCCTAGGATAAAATGTGAAAGGAAATGCAATGAATATGAGATCAATAGTAGGCTGTAATTTGGCTGATTGGATGCATATAAGTGGCCTTAACATAGTAGGTTATATACATATATTGTAAAAAATAATAATAATAATAATACAAATTGACTTGAAACCCATTGATTGCCTCTTAAAACTGTATCTTTAACAGCTTTTTCTTAGACTTTCCATCCATGATTTATCACTGACCATTGTTCTTTTTGCTTTGCATGCTTCCATATTAACAGTGATAACATTTAGAAAAAAGAGAAGTTTATGAAGGATCAAATTGAACTGGACCCAGTCACCTGGGCTCAGGCGTCTGAATGGAGATGAGGTTGGAACTGTGATTGTGATATTCCACCAAACACCAGAGGACTCAGAACCCCTGAGTTTAATACCTGGTATAGTCCATAGAAATCTCCCTAATGCTATATATATATATATATACACATATATATGTATATATATACATACATATACATATATATATACATTACATATAAATATAAGAAATGTTTGATATCTAACTCCATCCATATTAATGCATGTGCTGATTTTTGCAGATTTATATATGTATATATGTATACGTATATACATATATATACGTATACATATACATATACACATATATATATGTATATAAATCTGCAAAAATCAGCACATGCATTAATATGGATGGAGTTAGATATCAAACATTTCTTATTCTGCTTTTACCAAACTCCAACACAATAAAGAATAATGCTGTAACCACGTCATTGTTGCTACTATGCAGTAACTGGAGAATATTGTTTTTTAATAATTTAATCGTGTTATTTAACCTGAATTTTGACATTGGACATCGAGGCGAGTGTCCGTGTTCTCTCTGAATCTCTGCAGCCGATTTCCAGGAAAACGCAGCGTTGACAGTGATGAATAACGGGTGAAGAGTTTGTGCAGAACGGTCTACAACTGGGATCACATCAGACACAGGAAGCTCCTATTTCACTTATTCTAGCAGGTCACACATGCCTGTTTTTGTTTCTTTTAGCAGTCCATTTACCCGAAAATCACAATCTCTCAATCTCCTAAAGCTGTAGCCCCTGTGCAGTTTTTTTGCTTTTAAATTGAGTTTATTTAAAATATTTGACCAATGACAACTTTGAGTAGGATAAAATAAACAGATGCAATAAGAAGATTCATTTTATTTGTCCGTCCATTATGATTTGACATACATTTAACTGCATATTAAATAAATACGGGGCTGATTGGATTTTGCAGATGCATTCATGAGCTGCACATGACACAATTTAACAGGGTATATACCTTCATATTTTGCATGAAATAATCTGCGTGCTTGTGTCTGTGGGAATTTGTGCAAAAGAAAAAAAAAGTATTGCATGCACTGTTTAATAATACAACAGATAAACCATGTCGTATGTAAACCAGTGGTCGACCAGACGGCGTCGTCGGCTTTTCACTCAAATCCCGCGGGAAAAAGTTCACAAATCAGCGTGGAGCATAAAGTGAAGCGGTAGCCGGGACGCAGTGAATCAGGGCTGAAGGCGCCGCTCCTCTCATTCAACTTCAGAAAGTTTTATTCCTTCCAGAGGGGAAAAGGAAATAAAAAAAAAAAAGACAGACACTCGCACCAAAAGGGAAAAAACGAGAGAGGCGAGAATAAGAAAAAAAACACGTGCACTTAAGCCCAAAATTATTCATACCCTTGTCTCTTTATTGAAATCCCTTGAAAGTGTGAAGCCATCATTGATTTGTGTTTCATTAGAAATGTGCAAATAAACGTAGTGAAATTTATATATATACACTTTATAGTTGAAAGACTTTCTATTTAAGTGAAAACTGAGGTGAAATACTCATTTTTAAGTGAAAAAATCAAGGATTGTATTTGATAGGGGGATGAATAATTTTGGGCTTAAGTGTAGATGCAGAATGGGTAAGAAGGGGAAAAGGAGGTAGAAAAGATTAAATCAGAAGGGATGAAAAGGTGAAAAGAAAAAATCCAACTTTGTTCCAGGAAAGAAAAAGGGAAAATACGGAGATGCTGAACCACATGAACCACAGTTTCCATTGAGCATCAATAATCACTTATTGATTGATGATTGGATAAAATGATAAATGAACAAAAAATAGAAAAATAATAAACAAATGAGAAGATGAGAAACTGTGTGTGTGTGTGTGTGTGTGTGTGTGTGTGTGTGTGAATCTGTGGGAAGTGGTGGAGTAAAGAAGCTAAATGGCGACTTAACCCCAAAACAATAAGCGCTAATGAGGAATATTGACATGCCGTTTTAAGTTATTTGCTCCTTTTGAGCCACGAGTAATCGCCAGTAACTGATAAGGTTCCTCTAAACACACCGACACGCTGCGTATGCATGGACAGGGAAATAAAAAAGACGATAAATGGAAAATATCTGACTGATCTGTAAAACGTCCCCGTTCTCGGGTCCTGAGCTGCCAAAACAAGCATTTTACGTTTTAAATTGTTGAAAATAAAGCACATATGATGCATGCAGCTTGGAGAAAAACGTATTTGCAAATGCATGCATGTGTGGTTCATGCACATGCGTTTAGAGTTAGTCCAGTTTTTTTTTTATATGAAAGGCCGTTAAAACAGGTCTCCAACATGCTGATTGGTGACAAACTGTACTACACCTGGCAGCACACACACACACACACACACACACACACACACACACACACACAGTGCCGTCTAATAAGCTAATGGAGCAGCACTTTGCTCGTTTTGCTCCTGCAATCTAACTGAGTGTCATAGAGACAGTCAGCACCTGCGAGCGCGAAGACGCAGCATCCGAAAGAAAAGCATCGCAATTTCCCTGATTGGGGGATTGCACGCGTAGCAAACACTTTGCAGGGAGGGAAAAAAAACACAGCACAGAGAGAAGGAAAACCACAGCGAGATGGAGTGGGGAATACATAATTAGAATTCGGCTCCGTATTTTTGGCTTGATAAAAAATCTGAGGATTTTTGTGAGATTGCAAAGTCTGACGCAGCAAAAACTGTGCGAGGAAACGAGCCGGAATGTTGAATAATTCGTTTCTCGATGCGTGTATTTCCGTGTGGCACCGCGCCCCCTTGGTTCCTCAGAAAACACATGCATCAAGTCTGAAATCGGTCTAATTAACAGTTTTTAAGATATGCAAAGGACAGACATACATGTATAACTTCCCTTATCCAAAGCGGCTGCAGCCGCACCTCAATGCACATGCTGATTAAATGTAGCTGCAGTGGTGCAAAGCTTTCAGAAGATGTGTTAGAGCAAACTTTGAGGGTTGGCTGCAGGCATTTACACAGCTTGGTGCAGAGATGTTTCGGTTATACACGTTTTGAAAGTGTGCACTTGATTAAAAAGTTCATCTCAGCTCCTCTTTGCATGTTTATAACACATCATTGTATCACATGGATAACAAGTTGTTTTCCAATATGATTTTTTTTCGTTCATCTGCACTCAAGCTGTATTTTGAGTGTTTTCCACAGTGCTTGAAAAGGAGCATTAAAGCGAAAAGTGACACTTGTTGCAGCCAAATAAATTGAGAATTGTTTGTTGGATTTTTTTCTTGCATCATTTATTGTGGCTCAGCACATGAACCAGAATCAGTCTGAGCAAGGTGGAAGATGAGGAACGCGAAGAGATGATGGAAATAAAGAAGCGGCGAGGGAATGAATGAATGATAGAGGTGGAGTGATGGTAAAAAAAGATGGTAAAAATTTAAAAAATGAATGAGAAATGGTTGGAGGAACACAGGGAGGGAGAATTATGACGAGAAAGAGCCTGAGCAGCACCAAGAAGAAGTGGGGTGGAAATATTCGTTTTCTGTGGTATTTCAACAATATTCCTTAGTTTGATTGTTGTTGTAGATTATTTCAATTCAAAGGGAGAAAAAGCTGAAAAGAAGAAGAGATTTAAACGAACAGAGAGAGAAATGGAGACGAGGGAAGTCGGGTCAGTCGAGGACGATTTGCAGAACTTTCCAACTTCTTCTTTCCACTGAGACTGAGTATGTTTTGTCACAATGTAAAAACGAACAAATCAGCAATTGTAAAATACGTTCTAGGTACTTTATCTATCTGTCCTTGTTGAGGAATTCTTGCACATTTCTTTTCTAGTCTCAAATTAGAGAAAGATTTGTTTTATTAGCCTATTGAAAAGCAAGGGTATTGAAGTGAAGGGTTTTTGCTCCATTGAAGGCGTATTATAATTACATTGATATCAAGGCCACACTCATAATTACTAATAAAGGTCCAGGAAGAAAAGTTTAGTGGAATGCAGTGGGACAATATGGATAAAATATTATAATATGTGATCGTATATCATGTTAATAATTAGGGATGCACCGATGTGAAAATATCGGCCCATATCGATATCCGATATACATATCGGCAGTCACTGCTGATATCGATATTTGCCGATATCGATATATGTAGAGAAAAAAAGTTTTCTGTAGTGTCACAAATTTAGTACAGACCAGAAAAAACACTGTACATTTGAAAAGCACAACAGTGCTCTTTATTTAAAGGAAGGCTCACTGTAAAACTGTCATGTGGTTAGAGGAAGTACGGCGGAGCGGACCCGATGGAGCTCCGCGGAGGCGGCAGGACGGCGTCCGACACCCCGGAGCAACGTTCCGCGCATTTTTTTGTCTTTTCGGGCGATGCGATGTGACGGAGGAGCCCGCTAGGACCAGCTAGCTTAGCGCGTCGCCGAGAGACACGCAGACAGTGACCCAACTAACTGTAGCGGTTTAACTCTGCCAATTGTTGACATATCGGCCAGAATTTGTTGACATCGGACCGATACCGATAAGTTAAAAAACGTGACATATCGGCCAATATATATCGGTTGGCAGATATATCGTACATCACTATTAATAATATAAAAAAAGTATTGATTGGATCTTTCATACAAACTACAACACATGAGAGAACATATTTTTTGGTTTTCTTTGCAAAGTGATTAATAAAAATGCTGCAGTGAAACAACAAGCAGGTAACGACAAATGTTTGCACTTTTCAATTCTTTGACGAATTTGTCTTTTTTGTCTCTTTATCTCCGTCTCTCTCCGCCTGTCTTCTCATCCCTGTTAAATATGTTTTCATGGTGTCACTTAGTGTCTACACTTCATACTCATACTCTGTGCTGTATGCTCCCTGCTCACACTCTGCTGCCCCCTAATGGAGTGGAGGTGCAATTGGACTTTATTCTAGGACTGTACAAAAAAATCTAATTAAAAAAATAAAAAGCATGTTCCCCGAGGTCCAACGCGCCCCCTTGACGGAGCCTCTATCTGAGAACCACCGCCTTATGACAACACTTACTTTATCTAATTTTTTCTAAAGAAATAATGTAATGTTAAATCTGTTTTTACAGTTGGGCATGAAAAGGGGGCTTTTATTTTGAAGGACTTACACAATTTCTGAGGTGACGTGACCAGTCAGTTTTGCTCATGGATATTTCAAGTAAGTAATATTTCATGTAATAAAGACACACTCTGCCAATGAGAGCGCCACTGCCCCCTAATGGAGTGGAGGTGCAATTGCACTTTATTCTAGGACGTAATAAAAAAAAAAAGCATGTTCCCCGAGGTCTAACACGCCCCACTATTTGAGAACCACTGCTTTAAACAGACCTATCTTCCCCTTTGGTTCACTATCACTGCAGGAATTCACAAGTGTGTTATGTTACCTTTGCCATGAGATTGCAATATCATCATCACTACAGCTTGCATTTCTGTCATGTGGAAGTTAACGCTAAGATGCAAACTTCGAAAGGTGCACTTTGTCTATTAAAACGATGTATTTTGGCTACATATTGTGATAGTTGTTCAGGTGTGTTTTTGCAGAATTGTTAAGCGTCATCATTCTGCTCGATGGGTTGTTTCCTGCCAGTTAAACAGATCCTGAGTATAAGGGAAAAAAAGAGAGTAAAAGCAACACTGTGGGTTTGAGAGGAGCATTCACAGGGGTGGTGTGCTGCAGAACATTCTAAATCCCGGGATTAAGCACAGAAACATGAATCGGCTGTTTGTATTAACACTAGAAAGCCGGATATGCAAACAAAGCGGCACACATCCAACGGTGAATATTCAACGCCGCTCGTTCCCAAAACACACGCTCACACTCCAGTTAAACTCTACCTTTCCTGTTTCCTGTTGACGACTCACTCCCTGATGAGTCGGATTTTTTTTCATATGCGACACAATGGGGCGTAGGTCATGAGCGTGAATGCATGCGTGTGTGTGCGTGTGGAGTTTGTTCGCATGTTATCGTGCATGTGAGGGAGTGAATAATGAGGCCTGGCGCCGGTTAACATGGTGTAAGTAGACGTTAACTATGACGGAGTGTGCTGCCAGCGCCCACCACGGCTGATTACTCAGACAGCCCTCGATTATTCCGCAGTCGCATAATTGTCCGCACGGCGATAAATCTCACGTCTCGTTCCTCCTCGGTTTAGTCTGACCCTCCTTCCCGTGGAACTCCGGCTCGTCACCTGTCAGCCGTCGAGCGTTGGAATCGTCTGTTACGAGGACAGTTTTTTTTTTTTTTTTTTCCACCTAATCGATCATGTCACTCCGCTTTCGGGATTGATTCTGACGCCCTGGCCTGTTCGTTGGGTAATCAGATGCTTCTGGGTGTAAGTGGATCTATGAGGGCGTAGTCCTGGGCAGGGATTCTCTTTCAGGATCCTGGAGGCCTGATGACGCTACAAAATCCTCCTCAGTCCACACCAACACAGGAAAACCACATTTGGTGTATATATATATATATATATATACATATATATACATACATACATATACATATATACATATATACATATACATATATATATATATATATATATACACACATATATACATATATATATACATATACATATACATATATATATATATATACATATACATATATACATATACATATACATATACATATATATACATATACATATACATATATATATATACATATACATATACATATATATATATACATATACATATACATATATATATATACACACATATATACATATATATATACATGTATATATATATATACATGTATATATATATATACATGTATATATATATATATATATATATATATATATATATATATATACATATATGTGTGTGTGTTGGTCAAAATCCACCTCAAATAATGTTATAGGTGACGAGGACATTTTAGCCAATCACAAGGCTAGACCGTCCACCTGTCTCCATGGATACAACTTCCTGTTTAAAACTGAATGAATGAATGAATTGACTTTGACTTTGATGTCAGACAATGTTGAGGAGTTGTGATAGACGTTTTTTTTTTTTTTGAGAGAGATCAGGTTGGAAGAGGCATCTCTTAAAAAGCATTTTAGTCATATGGTTTCTTCTGAATTTATTATACATTAGGTTATATAGTAATAATAGATAATATTAATTTTTTATAATTAAGTTACTCACTAATTTAATAATAGGATAATAGGTTATATAGTAATAATAATCTAATGTATAATATATATGATATATATTATATATTATCATATAGAAGGATAAAGTACAATAAAGTCCTGCAGATAGAAGTGATGCAACTTTTTGCCTTAAAACCCCAAAGAAAAAGATGAAATTGTGTTTTCCCTGTCTCCATGTGACTGCTGAAGCAGGACTTTTCCACGGTTCACCTTGGTACAAAAAACTCTGGTTCTAAGAGCCCATAACGGCAGGACAAGAGTGCGCATCCAGCCCCTTCCGCTTGACAGCAGAGGTGAAAAAAAGGCTTCTGCAAGGAAGGTCTGGATCCCAGGAAGATCCAACATGGCGGGTATGGTTGGTATTCAATTTGTCCATGTTTGGCCCAAAATTCAATTTTCGTCCGATGCCGGGACGGACGCGGCGTTCCCAGGATCATTAGGCTCCTTTCATACATTAACTCTCCGGTTGTCTCTATCGTAGTATCAGTACCAGTGGCAGGTAACTGTTAGTAGATGATGGCTGACCATTATTTTTTTATTATTCACACTAAACTAAACTAATGAACACCTCAGGAGATCAATTTCCTGCAATAATAATATTCAGGTCTGAACAAAGCTATTGAAGTGATTGCATTAAATATATACATATACATATACATATATGCATATATATACCTACACATACATATATATATGTACATATGTATATCCTATAAGCAGTGGATAGTGAGTATTAAAGTTCTAATAACTGACATCTTGCTTTCCCCCTTAAGGAATAGTTAATTCTCATCGTTGGGCTCTGAGCTTAATCCCTGACCCGAGAAAATCTGGATCCTCGATGCAGAAAGTGCAGGAAACCCACACCATTACTACCTTATTTTTAATTTATTATTATTTTTTTAAATGTTGGGAGAGTCTCTGCTTAGGTTTCAAACCGTATGTGTAATTATAGAGAGTTTAGTACTTTGAAAAGTACTTTTTTAGTACGGTGCTGTAATGTTTGACCCAGATTATAATATCACAATGCATGTATAATATAGTTGTGTGCTGCCAGCTCAATTTAAGTATGAAGTTATGATTGCGGGTAAATTGGTTTCAACAGCAGATGAGCCATCACGAGGAGGACTGGCATCCCACTTTTTATCTGAAGTTTTGATGTCCCCTTATAAAATATATATCTGTGGTTTTAAGCACCAAAAAAAAATCATCCCGATCCAGTTCTACGTCCCCTCTCTCAAACGCGTCAGACAGAACAGGTCGTTTTGTGGCGACTCGTTAACTTTAACGAGGCTCTCCTCTCATTGGCTGATTTAAATGGATCTGAATAGGGGGGGCGACCCGTATAGTTGTGACATCACCACTTTGGATACAGGATGTGACCATACGGGACCTTTGATTTATAATATAATATAATATACTCTCTTTTCAACTCGTATCCCCAAGAGTTTCCTCACATTATATATTTAAACGTTGTGCCTCTAAGCCATTAATAATAAATTAGTTTTTCTTTTTGGCAAAAGGCAGCTGCCAAGTTTATATAACATCACTCGGTTTGAGCCAATGTACATCAGTGATTTAATTTTACAGTGCTGGGACGGTAAATTTAAATACTCTGCATCCGAGATTTTTATACATTATGATATAAAATAATATTGATTTTTTATTGGATTCAACCAATGGGCTTATATTCTTTGCTTGTTCATGTTTTTTTCTCCATGTGTGCACCACTTTCTTAACTATGATTCATACATGATTATATGTTTCCTGATGCACTTCTAAAATTAGAGAAATTCACAGGTGAATAATGGTTATGGTTGAAAAACAAAAAAGTCCTTGTCACAGATTTCCTGGTTAGACATTTACTTGATGTAATTGTCATGTATTAAAAGGCTCAAGTTGTGGTATTAAAACAGTTAGAATAAATTTACAAGTTACAAATTAAAAAAGGCAAAAATGTTCTTTTTGCAGAAGAAAATGGAACTGAACCTGCATCCAAGGAATAATTTGACAGAATACATTTATATAAGTTTCTTTAACACAATCTATTTTAACTAAAAAGGCATATAGTGTTGTCCATATTGAATAATTCATCATGAAAAAATCCATTTAGTTTGGAGAAAATAGGTGAATTCTAGGCTGAGGACATCAACAAAAACTAATCAAAACCCTTGAATCCAACTCTTGTAAGACCACAACAAATTTTGGATTTTGTTTTTTCAAAATAAAAGCATCAGCTAAGGTGAACTGTGCCTCACGAATAAAAAAAGACCTCAGAGAAGTTACAAGAATAGTTGATTTGCATAAATCTAGTATATATATATATATTATAGAAAAAAGTACAATAAAAGCTAAAGGCTGAGAGGATTCTTTGGAGTTTGGTAATACGTGTGAACACTGAACAAGCACTGGAAGCCAAAATGAAAAATAAATAAATAAAATAAATATTACTGCCCACCTGAAGTTTGGCAATGCTGCTTTGAAAATAGTAATCTCAGTAAAAGTCCCATTAATCAGCTGTAAAATGAGGCAGAATATCATTAAACCCTCTATTGCAAAAACATTTATTTTTTTTACTTAAAATGACCTAAATAATACATATTGTACATAGTCTCAGGATAGTTTCATGCTATGTAAGTTAATATGACTCTGAATTTTCTATATTCGCATTTTGTTGCAACAAACCTTTTAGAGGAAAAAAAAATACAATATTAAAAGTGAATTAAATGAAAAGAAAAAAATAATAATGAAATTTCAACCCTTTGATTGTGAGACAATGATGCTCACATGTCAAAGGGACTGGTCACATGACCTCAGAAATTGTATGTCCTTCAAAATAAAAGTGTGAGACAATGATGCTCACATGTCAAAGGGACTGGTCACATGACCTCAGAAATTGTATGTCCTTCAAAATAAAAGCGTGAGACAATGATGCTCACATGTCAAAGTGACTGGTCACATGACCTCAGAAATTGTATGTCCTTCAAAATAAAAGCGTGAGACAATGATGCTCACATGTCAAAGTGACTGATCACATGACCTCAGAAATTGTATGTCCTTCAAAATAAAAGCGTGAGACAATGATGCTCACATGTCAAAGGGACTGGTCACATGACCTCAGAAATTGTATGTCCTTCAAAATAAAAGCCCTTTTTCATGCCTGACTTAAAAAATATATATATTTTACATTACTTTTTTATATTTTAGAAAAATATAAGATAAATTAATTGTTGTCATCTGGCAAAACTACGCAATAGAAAGTTATATTTTATTAAGGTTTGAAGATAATATGATGTAAACTAAAGTTGATTTCTTTTGGGAGAACAAGGAGCATCACATGCCAACACGAGAAAATCATCCCAACAGTGATGTAAAGTGGAGGAAGCAACAAATTCATTCCCACTTTTTTTATCTAACAGGAGAATGTCACGAAACCCAGGAACAAGTCTGATGAATCAGCAGGAAAATGAGCCAGAACATCACAGTAAATGTAGGACAGAAAAGCCCAGTCAGAGCCAGGTTATTAAACAAATAGATGTGCTGAGAAATGACCTCAAGAGACACGTTCAGACCAGACATTCTCAGAAAACGGCTGAGCTGGAGCAGTTCTGTGTAAAAAAATAAAATCCCTCCTGAATATTGAGCAGGTCTAATCTGCAGCAACCGGATTAAGTCACGTTAATGCTGCCAAAGGAGGTTCCAGACAACCCCCCCCCCCAGCACTGTGCATATTTTAAAGCTGCGTCCAATAAATTCCCAAAATATCACAATTGCTTATGTGTGTGTTTTTTTTTTTTAAATTTTGCTCGCCTGCGCTCATGACTTAATGGCCAATTATTGCAGAGAAATCTGTTAATTTGCATAACGCATTCCTCCTCGCTGCTTTATTCGCATTGTAGCGAGACACAACTTTTCACTTCTGGCATTAAAATTAATATTTCCAAATGGGGCCAAATGCACATTAATAATTTTAGGATGGGAAGATTAAATAAGCAAAAACAAAAAAAAGAACATCTCTGGCTTGTATAACGTTGTGTTATGTGTATTTATGTGTTTCTGATACGGATTTTGGGCCGACTCCAACCACTTTAACCTTGTTTTGCAGATCATTACCCCTGGGCTAGAACTGTTTGACCCGGCGGTTAACCGCTACCAGAACTACTCACTACAGCACGTTTTACAAACTTCAGGCTGGACGGAGGAATCCGTGCACGCTGCAGGGCTGAGCGGCGAGGGACATTTATCTCCCCCAGGAAAGTAGCAGAGGACGCAAATCTCCACGCGAGTGAAATTATTTTAAGCCTCTCCAGTGATCCAGTTTTAGCTTCTCTGGAAAATCGAATGTCGTCTGGCGAGAAATATTTAGACGGTGGGAAGGGAGAGAGAGTGAAAGACAGAAAGAGAGAGAGAGAGAGTGGAGGGGGGGCAGTTTGATGCCAACAGTTGTGCTCTGACCCTGATTAAATGCCTCCCTTAACTCACTGGGACCACTGATAAGACCAAGGCACTGTGGGCGGTGTGTGTGTGTGTGTGTGTGTGTGTGTGCATTCAGAAGCCAGAGCAGGAGATAAGGTGTGTCTACACGTGTGCATGGATGGACAACCGTGTGTGTGTGTGTGTGTGTGTGTGTGTCCCAACACCAATTCCCCTGTGTAAACATGCTGACCTGGCACAACACCAGTAGACACTTTGAAGTTGGCAATAGCCTCTGTAATCTCCCGCACTCTCACACACACACACACACACACACACACACACACACACACATATATATATATATAAATATATACACACAGCACAGCCCCACACACACACACACACACACACACACACACACACTGAGCCAGAGGCGAGACTTAACACTGGCATCCTTCTGTGGCAAAGAAGCATGTGGCCACTAGCGCGCACACACACACACACACACACACCTATTGTTACAGGTAGGGTTTCATCCTCTGACAAAACAACACATTCTCTCACATGCATAAAATCACCAAATGTATCGTAAACAGCAGCAGCTTATTTTTATTGAAAACGTGCCACATGTGATGGAAACGCCTGCTGACAGTTACGTGTGTGTGTGTGTGTGTGTGTGTGTGTGTGTGTGTGTGTGTGTGTTGAAATGTAAAATCGACGACCACGCAGAGCCTGAGAGCGTCTTCAGGTTTTAAATCAGTGGCGCCGACCGACTTCCTGGCACAATCATCTCCAAAAGCCACTGACAGAACCAGGTTTCTGTAGGACTCAGCAGCCAAACACACACACACACACAGACACACACACCTCCTGTCCGAATGCCAGGCCCTGACCTCTGGGTCTGGAAGATAAAGCCAAGGTGGAGTAGCCAAAATCTCCAGATTCTTGAATGTCCACCTGAGGCGAATCGACCACATAGACCAATAAATCCATGTTTACAGCCTGGTACAAAGGTCAAGGTGTCGATAGTCAAATGTGTATATAACTCTAAATATACACATATAACTATGTGTTTAGCCTTCTTTATTATATAGCAAAACTGATTCGTCACGTCACCTCAGTCGTAAGTCCTTCAAAATAAAAACCCCCTTTTCATGCCCCCTTTTCATGCCCAACTGTAAAAACAGAGTTAACATTACATTTTTTCTTTAGAAAAATTAGATAAAGTAAGTGTTGTCATAATGCGGTGGTTCTCAAATAGTGGGGCACGCCGTGAGGCTTCGTCAAGGGGGGTGCGTTTGACCTCAGAGAACATGCTTTGTCATTTTTTTATTTTTATTTTTTCTTACGTCCTAAAATAAAGTGTAATTCCACCTCCACTACATTAGGGGGCAGTGGCGCTCTCATTGGCAGAGTGTGCTTTCTATCAGGTGACATTTTTACTGAAGGAAATATTCGCCCGGGGGGGGGCCCGAGGCTCCCTCATGGGGGGCGCGTTGGGAACATGCTTTTTTAATTTAGATTTTTTTTTTACTGTCCTAGAATAAAGTGCAATAGCACCTCCACTACATTAGGGGGCGGTGGCGCTCTCATTGTCAGAGCTTGTGCAGGGAGCATACAGCACAGAGTATGAGTATGAAGTGTAGACACCAAGTGACACCATGAAAACATATTTAACAGGGATGAGAAGACAGGCGGAGAGAGACGGAGATAAAGAGACAAACGAAAGTCTCCCAAAGCTAAGACGAGGAAATATGACGAAGCGTCTGTAGCGCTTGGTTCACTGTGAAAGACCGGTGTGTTACTGAGTCTGAAATGTTGGAGACAAAGACAATCACGCTGATATTTTTCAGTATCATATGGTTTGACATGGTCAGTCACATTTTTATAGTAAAATGAAGGATTTCATTTTATTTTTTTAATTTCAGATGCACTTTAAATCTTTCCTGTTAGTTAATAAAGCTATTCTTTGTTGTAAGTTGGTCCATATTTCTTTCTTTTTTATTCTCTTATACGTTATATAAGGATACAGTGTTATGCAGAGGTACTTATAACAATTTATAGACAAATGATTCTATTTATAGTCACACGGGGGTGCGAGATGATTCTTCTTCCATAGGGGGAGGCATGACAGGAAATAATTGAGTAGCACTGGTATAAGGCAACACTAAGAAATAGATCATTAATGAGTTTGTCGCTGCTTTGAGTGACAGGTAGGCATCTGTCACTCAACTTGCTCGAACCCTTCCCGGCTTTACGCTCTCATCAATAATTGTTCATGTATGGCTCCAAAGAAGCCAACATGATGCAAAACTTTCTGTTGATTTTCCTGAAGAAATTGTACGGGGAACTTTAAAGAGATGTTGCTGTTTAATAGCAGATAGGCAACGACATCGTGGTTGTGTTTCTGGTGACCTCTCAAACAGAAATCCAGTCATCACTCACTGTTCTTAAGGAAAATGCTTTTAGCTGCTTCATTATGTTCACCAAGTACTGTATAGACACCGAGCCTCCTGCTGAGTCTAGAAACAAGGTTGAAACAGTGGTGGGAGTGAACTATAATTGTAAATGTGCAGGCGGAATATCACCGAGTGTAGAAGAGTATGAAATGCTGCTGTTTTACACTGTAAGGGTTTGAGCACTTCCTCTGCCCCTAGATATGGGAATGTCAAAACTTAGACGGATAAAAACCCAAACTATCAACATTACTGGATACGGCTAGAACGTAGAAATAAAATATGATGTTTCATACTGGAGAATCGAGGGTCTTTGTGCTGTTTGTGTCAAGTCGAGTCAAATTTTATTTGTATAGACCCAAAAGCAAAAATCACAGATTCGCCTCGACGGGCTTTACAGTTTCTACAAAATCAACACAACATCTCCTGACCTTAAAGAACTCAGTAAAAACCCACAAAACAAGAAAAAAAGAGGAAGAAACCTCAGAAAGGCGGCTTATTCAGTGATGCGGCCAATTTATGTAATTTTCTAACGACCACCAGGGGCGCTCGAGTAGAAAAGGTAAGATTAAGACCGGTGGAATATATGCGTCGAGGAAGACTGCAACTTCTTGTCTTGTGCATAAATTAAATTAGCGTGAACATACCCTCATCATGGAAAATGCAAAAAGAAAGGCATATGACGCAGCTTTCAAGCTAAAAGCAATCGAGCTGTCCGATAAAGAAGGAAACAGCTGCTGCACGTAAACTTTGTGTCAGGATGAGAGAGAGGCTGAGGGAGTGTGTGACGACGTCTATATGACACGGTTTCATTCCGACATTGAGGACGTGATTTTTACCAGTATGTTCTTTTACCAGACCTGTTTTACCAGACCTGTTATACTGTGTTGCTACCATGTTGCTACCGTTTTACTGCCCTGTCACAGGCACTGTTTGGGAAGAAAGTTATATTATTATTATTATTAAGTTATATTATTCAAACTTTGAAAACTCTCTCTGTGTACCGTCTTTCTTTGTAAATATGTTTACATGTTTTAATGTGGGCACATGCGGCTTATATACAGGTGCGGCTTGTGTATGTACAAAATGGTTTTCCTCTAAAAATGTAGTGGGTGCGGCTTATAATCAGGTGCGCTCTATAGTCCGGAAATTACGGTATATTGAATTGTGGTGTATGTGGTGGACGAGGTTATGTGTGTGTGTTGATGTTTTATTTCACTATTAATCATTAATATTATTTTATATCACCATCTTTACATTGTACCGTAACACTTCCTGTTACATTAAAGATGCAATGCAGCTCATATACAGAAGTGAACGTCATTATTTATACAGAAAGGTGCATCAAATTTTCATTTGGACAGAACATGTCACATCCTGACCCCAGATAACCACCAGATGAAGACACGACAAACATCAGAAAGCGTCTGTGACTCCCCCCGGGTCAAAGACAGGAAGTTTCAGAGCTGCTGATCTGATAAAAAAAAGTTTTAAACTACTGCAGGATGTTAAAATCGGGGCAAAGGTTCTTACCGTGCAGGATTAGAATTCAGTTCATCTAATCTCACCCCCGGTCACTAATGCATTTATCAATGTGTGGAGGTGCGAACAACCAAAAAACTGATTTTTAACTCAATTTTGGAAATTACAGAGGTGCGAGTGAATGAAAACATGGAGTAGGATGATGTGAAAATTGGTAAATTGTCACATTTTTTAATGTGTGTGTGTTAACTTGCTTTTTAAATGTGTGAAGACAAAGACAATTTGAAATCGCTTTGTTTTTTACCAAACCACTTTGTTCTGATCATGGCTGCACAATTCAATAAAACTCATATTAACAGAATGTTTTTTATGTTTCCCCCCCTCCTCCCTCTTCTATAATCTGATTTTCCTCTTTCTTTCCCATGCTCGGGTTGGCATATGCAGATTTTCAGTCGGTGCTTTGGCCAGAAAAGCAGATAATCTGGTTAGGGACAATTAACTCCGTTGTATTGTTGAACAGTAAACCCGATTCCCTCACAGAGGAAAAAGGAAAAAAAAAAAAAAAGCACCTGGCAGCACGATCGGAAAACTCCATCAAAATGTCAATAGGGATCTGCAGTAAAAGTCGGAACATGTCAGAGTCGTTTAAAAAGCTGCTGACTGTAGGAAAATAAAACTGAACTTCCAGGTTTCTGATGAACAGATGGTGACTTATATGAAAATCCATCACACCCTTTTCCTTTGATCATATTGGGCACCGAGTTGGACGTCAAACAGGAAGAGGACGCTTTTCTTCCGGCTAATGGCACAACGGAGAACAAAAAGCGCGTTTGTGATGTTTAATGATGTCAAACGCTCGACGTGGCAGGAGCTGCTAAATGAATGATAGGCACGTCCTCAGATCTGTCAATTTGAGCTCCTTTTTTTCAAATGGAGAGTGGGGTGGAAATTAAAAAAGAAAAGAAAAGAAAAAAAAAAATCATGCATTCGTTCTTTTCATGTGACAGGAACACAGTTCATAAACCCGCCGATCGCGTCACTCGCTTTTTCCCCCCAGAGCGGCGCCGGTTGTTCACAGAGCCGTGACTAACTCATTAGGACGCGTCCATGACAGCTTGTTGTGAGCGTTGAGCCGAACGTACTGTACACCAGGAGCTGCCAGCACAGGCCGGGCCAGGCGCTACCAATCCTGTTGAAAAGGACAGGTGTGTTGCAAAGTGCACGCACGAGTTGGGTCACTGCCCATTGGAAATGCACAGCGAGCACACATGCAAAATCTACTATTAATAAGAATAAAAATGACAGAGTGAGGCTGAGGCTGAGTCATTGATAAAAAAAAGGAGGATGCTAGTCGTGGGGATAAGAACAGTTAGCCTTGCTCACATGAGTGTGTGTAATTCAATATGACATGTTTCTAATAAGGAGTCTGACCACTGGGAGGATGGGACCAAACATCTCAGGTGTGGAAAAGGTACATTTTTTTTAGTACATTTTATAGTATACAGTATAGCGTAGGTGGATCTGTTTGTTAGCCGTCACGTTGCTTCCTGAATCGGTTTCTGCGAATGCGTGTACGGAATCGTCGTCGCTTTGTCTCGCGATTGATTCGTTTCGAGGAGAATAGATAAATCTGGCGTTCATTTAATTAGCGTCTTGATCGAGGGGAGCTATGAATCTGATATAAAAGATGAATCGATGTTGTCGCTCGAATCCATATCAACCTTCACTAATCACATGATGATGATTTGTGTGGCTTTGTGTTGCTGTGCACCGGCAGGACAAAAATAACTGGAGTGGCATTAAGGTTTTGAGGCGATGCAGCCATTTTTAGCCAGAATTTTTAGAGCTGAACCTGATCTGTATTCAAGGAAACATGCTTTGGACATGCATAAATTATTTTCCGTGTAGCAGGGGATTTCACAGACAATGGCGGTGAAAAATCTGGATTTTCTGAGCGTGCGAGTGTGGTCTTTGTCACCTTTTTTTCTTTTTCTGCCGTTGACTAAACAGAACCAAACCGGGCTAATCGCCATGAGGAGAAAACCACACAACTCAGGCCTCGCAACAGGTTGTAAAACCAATAAAATGTCTTTTTCTTGGGGGTTGAACAGCGAGTTTCATTATTTTTATGGGTTTCAGACAATCAGACATTTACATTTTGTTAGCTTGGGTTGTTCTTCTTGTAATAAGAAGAAATTTCGGGGCATTTTTTTGTCCTGTAACTGTAACCTAACTTGTAATTTCAAAATAAAAGATGAGATAAATAGTAGTAGTAGTAGTCAATAGTTAATCTTTGGGATTCTAATTAGAAGATACACTTACTGCCAGAAGTTCTATTTATTCCCATTGGAATGCAAGAAAAGGTATCAAATAAAGTAAAAATACTAAACATGAGCTTTTATTGTGAAATCGACACTCGGTGGTGCTTATTCCTCACTGCTGTGTGTGTGTGTGTGTGTGTGTGTTAGCTATAACTGTGAAGATAATTTTCCCATCAGCCCAAGTGTTGAGTATTCAATTAGCTGAATATATATTGAAAGTACCCGGGTTTGCTAACTTTAGGAATCTTTGTGAGGATTCATTGTAAAAACCCCAGTGCCAGCATCTAATTAAAAATTCAACATTTTGCTCATTTAATTGTTTTTTTTTTTTTTATCCACAGTGTGCATCGGTTTCAAGGGCCACTAACTTGTTAATAAACTAACATCAGAGCCGGAGTGCTCTGATAAAGAAGCACTCCTCCACATCAGGTAAAGAAGCAGCGTGACTTTAAGACACACAACCGCGTTCATTGATGAACCAAACAAGCGAACCGCTCTATAAATGCTTTCTCTCTGTGAGGATTTAGCAGCAGTCACTTAAATCAGAGCCGTGCTGCCTCTGTCATCCAGCATGACTAACAGGATTTGACGTGGCGACGGGTCCCAGGTTCACAAAAAACACACATATTATGCGTGTGTGCCTGACCACACACACACACGCACACACACACACACACACACACACACACACACACACACACACACACACACACACACACACACACACAGATATTAAATCTCATAGATTGGACATTCAAATGCACACACACTCTCTTTCTTTCTTTCTGGCTTCACACTAACACACAGCAGCAGTATCCAGTCATTCTGTTCATCATTAACAGCCACATAGCGATAAATAAATGCAAAATTACACATAGAACTACATAATATAACATAAAACTACGGTTTGATGACACCCAGAGCAGTGTAAAGCAGTGATTCTCAAATAGTGGGGCGCGTTAGACCTCAGGGAACAAGCTTTTTTATTTGTTTTATTTAGATTCATTTCTTTTACTGTCCTAGAATAAAGTGCAATTGCACCTCCACTACATTAGGGGGCAGTGGCACTCTCATTGGCAGAGTGTGAGCAGGGAGCATACAGCACAGAGTATGAGTATGAAGTGTAGACGTAGATAAAGAGACAAAGCTAAGACGAGAAAGAAGAAAGAAATTAAAGACATTACACCACAATCACGCTGATGAGACCATTTTATGTAGTTTTATTTTTCAGTATCATTTTTCAGTATCAAAATGTTTATAGTTTAATTAAGGATTAACTTTATTTTTGGATTTCAGATGCACTTTAAATCGTTTCTGTTAGATAATAAAGCAATTCTTTGTTGTAAGTTGGTCCATATTTCTTTCTTTTTTATTCTCTTATACGTTAATAAGGGTACAGTGTTATGCAAAGGTACTTTTATAGACAAATTATATTATTTTATAGTCGTGTTTTCTTCTTCCGTAGGGGGGGGGGGCGAGACAGAAAATAATTGAGAAAAACTGGTGGAAAGTGATAAATGACTAATACTATCAGAGCATATAAGGATCAACAACAAAAAAAAAGAAGCTGTTACGACTGGTTCACCCCCACCACACACACACACACACACACACACACACATATAACATCTCATGGATTGGACATTCATATGCACACACACACACTCTCTTCTTTCTTTCTGGCTTCACACTAACACACAGCAGCGATATTCCGTCGTTCTGTTCATCATTAACAGCCACGTAGCGATAGATAAATGCACAATTACACATAGAACTACATAATATAAGAGAAAACTACCCAGAGCAGCAAAGTGAGGGTTAGGGTTAGTGTCTGTCTATAAAACTATCACGCTGTTACGACTGGTTTACCCCCACCCCCACCACACACGTCTCGTCACCTTTGACTTTCTACCCTCCCCGGCTCAGTGTGTGTGTGTGTGTGTGTGTGTGTGTTGAGGAGGCGACAGCTTGACGTAATTTGAGGTAATCGGATGACTCTCTCCCCTCATATAATCCACGGCACCGGCTGCTCTGAGGTAACCTGCTTGTGGTGGGACTGCTGCTGCCTACTTGTTGACAGCATGCTGCTATTCCAGGTGGATCAAAATCAAATAGGATAAAAATAATAAAAATAAAGACGGGGTGGTGGGGTAATTGCTGCCCAATTACACACACACACACACACAGAGACCTATTACAGCAAAACCAGCACACACACACACACATGCAACATCTCACACACACATTCTCGCCTTAACTGTGGAGCAGCAGCCGAAAAAGCAGCAGAGACTTTAAATGCACGTTATCAGAAGATGGATCGGAGCCGATATGTGTCAGAATAAGCCGCTGAAGCCGCGTGTGGCTGGGCTGCAGCAGTGTTCCGCTTTCAGCACCGCGGACAGCGAATCCTGCGCCGGCGCTGCTCCAACTTGCGCCATTTCCAAACTACAGTTTTTCTTTTTTTATTTTTATTTCTCCCCCCCGCACGTGTCGGCGGCTCCGGTCACGCCGTCTGCCGCAGGAGCCGCAAAAAAAGCTGCTTCTCTCCACCAGGCAAGGAAACACACAGAAAAAAAGGCGAATAAAGGCGCCGCAGAGGAAACAGCGGAGAAATGGACAAAACTTGGCAACATCCTCGGTGCCCCCCCCCCACGAAGACTTACCGCGTTATTCCCGCTGAAGCCATATGGTTAAAACACGCAAATCTACTTTCTTTATTTTGTATCCCGCAAAACCGTCACTGGACCGAAAGAGGAGAAAATCCAGGAAATAACATCCACACAAACTCATCCACCGTCTGAGGCGCCGCGACCGCAACTCTGGCGTCCGCGCCTCCTCCAGGAGGGGAGGGGGGAGGAGGGGGGAGGAGGGGAGGAGGGGGGGGGGGGGGGGGGGGGCGGAAGCAGAGTAGTTTCTTTCAGAATTCAAGTCACACAGATTATGATGTGGCCCTCCTGGCGAAGCGAGAACACAAAATAAAAAGAGCGATCTTTTATTCTAAAGAGAATAAAAGAATGAGGGACGCGATGCGGGATCACAACGGGAGTTATTTTTTTTTTTTTGGGGGGGGGGGGAACGGGGGTGTTAAGGTAGCCTGCGTTTACCGCAGTGGAGACGGTGACCACCGCTATAATCTAATTATAAAGAAAAAGAAGAAGAAAAAAGGGCGCACGGATTAGCGGCGGGGCGCTCCGCGCTGCGTCTCCTTCCGCCTGCGCCCCGCGGCGGAGGGAGACGGACGCACCGGTGGAGCCTGGACACGTTTAACTCGTCAGTGTCCCACTCACAGTACAGCAAACACAGAAAAATAAAATTAAAAAAAAGTACGTGGCAGCATAGATGCAGTCACAGCACCATCACTCTTTTAATAAGGGACAAAACCAAAGAATTTATCGCAAATATCTAGTGAGGAATATTAGAACAAGAGGAAGAAAAATAGTACAATAGTAGTAGTAAGTTGATCTACAGGAGATCTAAGAGCAACACAAAATAAGTCTTACTGTATTACATTATGTTATAGGCTATGTTGAATTGTCACCTGGTGTTTAAAGTGTGTTTTCCTTCAGGTATATGAAGGCATTTCCGGTATAAAGGTGAAGCATAAAGACTCTGCAGCATTTTCAAAATGCACATTGCATTTTTAGAGTCAGTGTGGATGTGTGTTGCAGGTATCTGTAATTCAGTTTTTGCCTTGTCAAAAAAAAGAATATATTTACTATATGTATCCTGTCCACCTTTATCATTTCTGAAATGCACAACTGTAGAACAGATTTGTCATTACATATATCTACATTTCACTTTGAGACATCTGTAACTGAACTACGATTAGTGATATATTCCTGTTTCCAATTTGTGACTAGAATAATTCTAATTTACTACAATAAAGATATCTGCATGCCCCTTTTCTGTGTGACCCTAATGAGGAATAAGAATTATTATAGGAAAGAATAGAAAATGTCTGACTGGAAAATTAGGTTTCAACTAGGAAAGTGAAGCTGTAGATGTCTAACACAGGTCAAAATGTAATATAGATATCTTATAAAGTTATAGACAGGTCACAGTTGTGTTACAGATGTCTTGAATAAAAGATGCAGAAGTTCTTTGCCTCTCTGCCAGGATGTGGACATGCAACTGGGGCACTGCAGGTATTACAGAAGCAAACCTGTAATGAATATTCACACCTCATACGGATAAATAAATAGAGTTTATGCAGTTGCATTCCAACTATTTGAAAGTCCTAATTCAACGCACACGCGTGTGTTTGTGCACAGAAAGACGTCCAAACACACGTCTCCTGCAGGAATAAAGAGACGAACAGCACAAAGACGCACGGCGGGCCATCGTTTTCAGGTAATCACTTTGAATCTGTCCATTTTTTTTTCTTTTTCAGGAACAAACCGGACTCCTGCGAGGACACGATTATCCGTCTTCAGCGGGCGATAATGACTCTGAACTCTCAGCAGAAAATGTTGTTAGACGCTCTCAGCATCTTTTCTCCCGCTCACCGGTGAGCTAATTTAACCCCGGCTAATTCCATTTCCTTAAACTGGCACTTAAAATGAATGAAACAGTAAATATATATATATACAAAGCAGACAAGTCAAACACGTCTCCTCTGTCATCCTGTCTGGCCAAAGAATTCTAAATTGGAATAAGAGGACCTCTAACTAAGTAGTAATCCTTCACCCAATTTGCCGGGAGTCAATCATCCGGCTTTACGTCTCCATCTTTGTAGCTGTGGCTCATTTGTTAAAAATTACAACAGCCAGAGTTCTGTTTGTTGGTATTCACACCATTCAATGCACACTTTGTTTCGCCTGAACGTAGCTCCCTACATTGTGAGCAGCTGGGTTTACGCTCGCCAGAAGGAAAACGGAGACTTAAATCAATTCCACTCGCCAGTGAATGATGATGCAACTCACTCAACAACTTAATTCACTTAGCAATCTATAAAAGACATGTGGTTTGTGTAAGATAACGGACATAAAAGTTGGGGATTATAATTGTGGCATAAATAACGTTGTCGGGTCAGTTAATTGCCTCCAGAGCCTGGCCCGAACAGTTTTTAGGGTAAAAAACATTACAATTTACATCTCAGTGGTCATAAATAGGTAGAAAACTTTTGCTAAGTGGTGCTTTCGAGGTACAGCGGCCGTGTGGTAAAACACAGCGCTGCCGAGGCCATTCGTCTTCTTTAAGCACGGCGTGTAATAATAGGCTCAAAGTTCTCTATTTCCCGGCGTTCACAAGCTCTAAATGATGCATCTAAACGGGTTTTGCAGCAGCTGTGGGTGAGTTTAGCTCTGAAAATGCACAGTTGGTGTTATCTTTTATCCATTAAAATAAAGTTGATTGGAAGACTGACTTCTCTGTGTCACAGGGATTTGATAAAAATCAGAAATGATGGATGAAGACAAAGTGGTAATAAATGGATCTTTACTGATTACTGTGTATTTATCACCTATTAATACTATGTCAAAATGTCACACTACAACAATGTTTTATTACAATGCCATTACATCGATGTTGCATAATTTATGTTCTTGCACTTTATGTGCTACTGTCTATGTCTGCATGGGGAAAAAAAATCAAGAAACGCCATTTTAAATTCTTTGTATGACCAGAAAATTGACAATAACGCCGACTTGACTTGATAATACAGTGTAGTACAGATTATAATATCACACCTGCATCTGTGGGCAGTGGGAAAAAAAGGAACTTTTCTATGAAACATTCCTCTCAGTTTTACATAATAGTCGCTCTAATCTGAAATCTGATTACATAGTGATAGGATTGAAGTGTCTGTGAGTAAAAGGGGTTTCCAGGCGGAGGGTCAGGCCAATTATAGCCCCTACACCACTGCGATCCTACCTGTGTGTCCATCTGCTCTGTTCTGCCACGCGGGATTACACCAAATCCTATTGAGCTGTGGGAGCAGCGGCCAAGATCAGCAGGCCCCGACTAATCACGACGCAGCAGCAGAGGTTTGCCCCCCCCACCCCACCCCCCACCAACAATGCACAGAAGAGGAATTATCACACAGCGATTATTAACCCTCAAAATTTTTTTTTTTAAAAGTCTGGTGTCTGGAGAGAGAATCACAGAACTATATTGATCTGTAAAAGGTGAAACTCTCCTCCCACTTGCTCGGCTCCACGGGGGGTAGAACTCGGTTACACAAGCTAGGTTCATTTTTTTTGTTTGTTGGAACCCGACCTTTCAGTCGACCCGAGTTTGAAGATCTAAAGAAAAGTTTGTGGGCGCGCACCCATAGTGGAATAAACACTCACATGCAGTTTAAAAAGCTGCGATTTATCTTATATCCACAAACCAGCTCTGAAAGTAAAACTGAAATAATAATAAATCTCTTACTTTGTGCTTTTTTCCTGTACAGAGTAACAACCTGTTGCTGTTATATGTATTTATACATAAATGAGTTTAAGCGCATGTTCTGTTCTGTTAGGTGAGAGCGCTAGGATTTCCAGAGGGTCTGTGAACGCATCTCGCTCCTTTATATAAATCACATACCTACAGTAAAATGTGCATCTATGTGAAATAGATGAAATGAGACTCAGGACGTGGATATAATGCTTCATTGATGCTCGACGCATCTATAATAGTCTGGAAGTTCCTGTGTGGTGTTTATTTTTTATTTTTCTGATTATATATATATGTAGATGTGGCAAAAACTATAGTTAAAGTTCCAACAGTATTTCATCAAATTTGTCCCATATAGTATCCATACAGGAAGCATAACCAGATCTTCAGGTGGTATTCAACCTGAGAATATTAAAAAATAAAAGAAAATATGAGATAGAATGAAATTATGGTAAAAAAAAAAAAGTCTGAAAAACGAGATAAAAAGCCATCTTTAAACATGATTAAAATGACCCAAATCAAGAAAAAATTTAGAATTTCAGAAGATAAAATATCTGTAGGTGGAATACAATAATCAGGATAATTACAGTGGCTTGCGAAACTATTTGGCCATTTCACCAAAAACATCAAGGTGTTAAAATGGCCAAGACCTCAATCCAATTGAGAATCTGTGGAAAGGACTGAAAACTGCTGTTCACAAACGCTCTCCATCCAACCTCACTGAGCTCGAGCTGTTTTGCAAAGAGGAATGGGCAAAAATGTCAGTTTCTCGATGTGCAAAACTGATAGAGACATACCCCAAGCGACTTGCAGCTGTAATCGCAGCAAAAGGTGGCGCTACAAAGTATTAACTCAATGGGGCTGAATGATTTTGCACGCCCAATTTTTCGTTTTTTATTTGTTAGAAAAATTTAAAATATCCAATAAAGTGTGTTCAACTTCATGATTGTGTCCCACTTGTTGTTGATTCTTCACAAGAAAATTACAGTTTTATATCTTTATGTGTATGTAAGGTCACAAAGTTCAAGGGGGCCAAATAGTTTCGCAAGCCACTGTATAAACATGCATGCATCGTCCTCTTCTAAATCACCCAAGTCATAGAAACAGCTGTTTTTACATTGAATGTGTAAGAAACAGAAAAGTTACAACCTTAAGCTTTGTATCAGAGGCCGAGAAAGATTTGTTCATCACTGAAATCAAACTAAAAGTACTATCAGATGAACACAGAGGAGGTGGGAACCTGGAGGAAACAGCAGCACACGTTTGTTCTGGCGTGGAATCGTCGCGCTGCAGCCTCCGTCCTCGTTGGTTTGGCGGAGCAGATGTTAATAGCTCAGCGGGAAAAAATGATTTATCCAACACATCTGGGCCCATAAAATAACACTCTTTGGACTCCGTCCTTTACGAGTCCCCGCGCTGCGTTCACTTCCAAAACCCCCCAAAAAAAAAAAAATAGAACTGTTGGGCTTGAACGCCGCCTGTGATGTCACTTCTTCAGAGGGAGAACTGTGTTTGTGTGTGTGTGTGTGTGTGTGTGTGTGTGTGTGTGTGTGAGTTACAACGTCGAGGGATTACTGGGATTTACGCGTTCCCTACTTCCTCACACACACACACACACACACACTAGATGCAGTTCTTCCCTTTTAACCAAACAATAGCTTCGACATTTCAACCCCGCATCGAGTTTTTCTGGCGATTTACGTATTTCGTATCGAGTGGTGGCTGATAGGGGCGGGTACACATTTTTATTTATTGTGAGGTAATTTAAGCCTTATACACACGCTTATCTTCACTATAACATCATCACACTGTGTTGTTTTAAAAAGGAAAAAGTTAAACAGGTTCTTAAACGGCTGCCGTGGTTTATGGCGGCTACGACACAGCAGCCAATAGGAATGGGTTTTTATTTCTCTGGCCATGGCAGCAGGAATAAAACTCCCACCAACGTCAGTCATCCCCGGACGACTTGGAAATCAAATCCGAGCGTCCGCTCGTCTAAATTCAGTTTCACATGATTTAATTAGTATTGGTTTTGGCCCCTGCGTGTCACATGGTCCAGATGCTGATTCAGGGGCATTTCCATCCCGCCAATTAAAAGACGTTGCAGGAAAAAAAAAAAAAAAAAAAACACTGATACTGTGTGGTAGACGGAGCGGAGCCTGGAGGACGGCCAGCGGAACGCGCCTCGCTGGGGGGTGATTTATGGCCCACGGTCTCTTCCCCTAACAAGACCAGATGGCCAAAAAAACGATGTGCAACGTAAAACCTGAACGCGTCGGTATTTGTATTTGTGTTGCATTGTCTCACACACACACACACACACACACGAACAGGTGGTATATCTCACCTGGGGTGACCTGAACTTGTTTTACACATTGCTTCTCCATAAGGGAAACTCACATAAGCAAAGCACAGAAGAGAATAGATGTGTCCATCACCAAAGGGCACTTCATGAAACTGAATTTAAACAGAATAGTCCACTAGTTATGATCAATAAATGAATCGCTGGTTATGTCGACAACATTTTGCACCACTCAAAGTGCTCCTCACCACGTGGAGCATCAGGAGTGTTATTGTGTTTGCATTAAATCTCTGTGTCTAAATTAAAGTTTACTAGAGTCAGTCTCTATATGATCAGCCTGTTATAACATCACACACTAACTCCACGCATAGAAGCGTCTCTGAGCATCACAACGGGCCTCCAGTGATGATAATTCATACTTTAATTGGATTTTCAATTAGTTGTCAGGGTGTCATTCAATCAAATGACACAATGAAGGTTATTGGGGAGTTTCCTTCGTCTTCCTGTTGCTGCGGTGACGCCAAACGTGAGCCAGGAGCCGCTCCTCACCTGTCACAGCGCTGAAGTCCATCTTCTTCAGCTGGGGTATGGCAGAGATCACATGACTCCTGAACACACACACACACACACACACACACACACACACACACACTGTGAATTAGGTCTGAATTCAGGGGCATTATGAGCATTGAATAAAGTTAAACTTCCCAAACTTGAAAGAAAGAATCAGATCAGTTTGACTCGTTCTGTCTCCAGAATCCGCGCCTCGAATGCTAAACGCATGAGGAAATCTACGCGGTGGAGTGTGACCTTTTGTCTGCGAGTGTGTGGATCTATATTTGCTACGCACCTGTGAGCAGGATGTGAACTGCAAGATGAGTTTCATCTCCATCTAAAGCAAGCGCCTATTAAAATGTTATGCACCCGTTTTTGCTTGCCAAGAATTTGATTTCACAAACTGCCTGCACAAACACACACACACACACACACACACACACACACGCGCACTACAACTGCAGATTAATTTCGCTGGAGTAACTTTCTTTGTTGTAACCTTCAAGAACCTCTGAGTAGATGAGTAAAGCATGAGAAAGCGTCTTTGTGCCAGGTGCTGTTCTCTTTGTTGGAGGAAACACAGCGACTCTATTCAATCACCTTTCAGTTATTTTTTATGATCCAGGAAATGATGGCTCCTCAAAAATAAAAACCTCTCACGGCCGAGCAGACTGTGGGTTTTTCAACGAGTGTGAAACAGAAATTGTGCAAAGTGGAAGTGGTAAAAAAAACAAAAAGACAAATGCTCTCTTACCTGTAGCCTTTACTGGTCTCGATGGCGTTCCCGTGGAGCGTGATGGTGTGAAGGAACCGCAGCTGTCCCAGCTTGTCTACCTCTGACAGGTTCCAGATGCCGTTGCCGTGAAGGTACAGGACCCGCAGTTCACGGAGCTCGCACAAAACCTGCAAAACACACACACACACACAGACAGAAAAGCTGTGAAAATGATGCAAGTAAGAACTTACCGAAGAAAAAGGCTGCAAAAAATATTATATGCCGAGCAGAAGCAAGTCAGGTTATGTAGAAAAGACACACAAGTCACATGTGTAGAAATCATCTCATACGTTACATACATTCATTTATGATGAAATATGAAAGATTAACAAGCAAGAAATCAACGAAGAGATAAAAGTATATTAAAAAAAAGAAAGAAAACAGTAGAGCTTTTTAAAGCATTGGTGTGAGACTGTTGTCTCCCTCTGCTGGCAGGGAACGGAATTACAATAAAATAAATTATAGGCTGTGAAATGGTTAATTAGCACATTCATTTAATATGCATTGGTTTTAGTCTGAAAAACTGTGTGTTGGGGTTGCGTTATAGGAGAAGAAGAATAAATCGGACCGGGTCTATGCCTGTGATCTGGTTGAAGGACAGGTCCAGCCAGCCCAGCAGCGACGGCTCGGCCAGGAAGAAGCCGAGGGTGAAGTGGAGCCCGCCGACGTCGCTCAGGCTGTTGTTGCTGATACGAAACGAGCGGCTCAGATACTTCCTCTGAGAGTTGGTGTTCAGGGGCCTCAGGCCGCTCGTGGGTTGCTCCGACTGCGCGTCTGAATCACACGAAAAATAAAAATAAAAGCAGTTGCATTTTGTACTTGTGCTGCTAAAAGAGTCAGAATGGGTTCATTAGACTTAACGGTTTGGAGCATTAGAAGCAAATTTGTAGTGGAATTTAGGAAATTCTCATGCACAACATAATAAATGCCAACACGTTCATAAAAATACTGACATTGGTTCCAGTGCACACAGCAGATACGACTAAATGCTTTCCATGGTGTAGTCATCATTAATGTACAGCCCAGTCAGTACCGTCCCCAGGAGGAATATCATCGGAATATTATGAACAACATGGGAAATAACGGTGTTGGAAAACATAAAATACTGGAACCAAGGTCACTCGCCTGTACACAGGACTGTAAAACATTAGAGGTGCACGGCAATACCCGTCAGGTTGCTGATGTCTTTAAACGATAGATCCACCGGAGGGCCATACATGTTCCCAACTGGAGGCTCTACACACACACACATGCACACACACACACGCGCGTGCAACAGCGAGATGCTTCAATGCAACTGAAGTTGGAAAAAAAAAGATGATTTCACGGTTTTAAATGTAAACTTGGACACAGGCGGTTTCCTAGAGATGGAATTTAAAAAATGCTGCAGGTTCATACTGTAAAAACACATCATTATATTTATTAATAACAATGACTGCAACTTGTTTGTTTGATGCAACTACAGGTTCTCAGTGAGTTTCTAGAGGGGGGGTCTGTAAATTGGATGTAGGTCAGAGCCTGTTTATCTGGTACCGTTCATTTCTTCTCTGTCTGTGTGAGATGAGGCCTGTGATAGACGGCTGCTTGATAAGAGTCTCTTCCTCCTAGGTTCGGTTCAAGGACGTGCAAAGACACGCCGGAAAAACTCTGCGAAAAAAAAGTGGCGAAAGCCGTGAACCAGACATGCAGATTGAAATATTACCGTAAATTTTGGACTATAAGCCGCTACTTTTTTTCAAAGGTTTTGTATGAACCATGCGGCTCATACAAAGGTGCGGCTATTCAGCAGATTTTTTTTCCCACTGTTAGGGGCGCACTAACCGGAATTAGGATCTAAACTAAGACAAAATAAATGCAAAGAAGAATACGCTAGTTCCTCTTTAGCAGAAATAAGTCGTATTTGCAGCCACTTGACATCTGCGTTAATTGAGCATGCTGAGTTTTTCAACTCCAACACTGAAGAAGACGACTTCGTGGGTTTCAGCGAAGACGGTTAAGGTGACGTGATTTCACACACAGGAGAAACGAAGATAAATACTGTAAATACCGGTTATTTTCTCTTGGTTCTGTCCCGTTTTTAATCAGCAAAGTTGCTGCCGTGTTAAAATACAGGTTAGGAAAGGATCTATTTAGGTACATACATGTACATTTACAATTCAAAATCGTTCTGTTCCTGTAGTAAATATCTAATCTAAAAACATGCAAAAAATTTTTAAATAGAGCGGATGCGGCTTGTATGCAGGTGCGCTTTATAGTCCAGAATTTAAGGTAATACAAGACAAGGCCAACATAATGCATTGCAATGCAAGGCGAAATTAAGTGTAGAAATCATAACATAATGTTTTAAGCTTAGGTGCTGCAGGGAGCGAGTCAAAACTGGTTAAATGCTTAAGTAAAAATATCTAATGAACTGTCTTCCCTGATTCTATGAGGCTTTGTGTTGCATAGCTTCGGGGTGAATTGACAAAAGCTGCATCACAGCTCTACTGTTGCCTGCAGATAAAACCGGCAGCAGACGATCCTGAACGTGCAGCCTGGCAGGAGGAACCTAAAAATCAATCCTAAAGGTTACAGGACAGCCAGGATGGGCTAACGCGGCCTCTCCTCTCCGTTCTGGTCGTTAACTGAGCCGAGGTCTGTGCATGAATATCTGAATATGCATCGGAGAGGGCGAACGGAGGACGGGTTCTAAAAGAGGAAAAGAGCTGAAAGAAGGAAGGAAGGAGGAGGAGGTGGTGATGAGAAATTGCATTCATCAGCCGGAGTATTTCCTCACCTTGTCCCTCAATCAAGACGCGCGTGTGTGTGTGTGTGTGTGTGTGTGTGTGTGTGTGTGACTGTGCATTTGTGGAGCTCCAGTAATAGCACAATAGCATCTCAATGAAGGACTGAGGGCAGTCCTTCAAAAAAAAAAAAAAAAAACAGACGGACATGCGCACAATGACTGGGAGCCAAGGACGCAGACGGAGACACCGGCCGGATGAAGCGTTTATGGAAACCAACATTATTATTATATATTAGCAGGAGGTTATAGCTGGAGAGCAGGACTCAGTGTTCTTACTGGTATTTATTTGCATGTTTTCTGTGGTAACGGATCAGGAAACTAGAGAAACTCCTGTAGTTCTAATAATTCCCTTAGTGGAAAATGCTGTGTGAGAGAGAGTGAAACGTCTGATAGGAATCAATGTGCTAGTTTCTAGTGAATATTAAGGAAAAAGTAAAATCATCATTCAATGAAAACGCCAGCACTCGGAAAACTTAATTGCATAGAAATCAGAACTAACCTACGCTTCTTTGTTCAACGTCCTCAGACTGAAACAGAAAGCAGTGAGTCATTCAGGATCCGGCTCCATCACATGAACCCGGCTTACTGCAGCTCATCAGGAGCTGGGTTATTATGTGTGAACCAGCGACCTTTGACACCAAAATACCCATAGATCACATCCACTCTACCACCCACAGGTTGAGTTTACAGCGGATGACTTAATTGATGATAACTCTGAGGGTAAATCGCCCCAACGTGCTCGTTGTTGACCTGCTGGTCAGGATCAGGGTCAAGGGTGACTTTGTGTGTGTGTGTGTGTGTGCACCTATCGACAGTAGAGTTAACGCTAATGGGAGATATGCACAGGTTGAAGTACATTTCTAACCCAAAGAAAGACATTGCACGCAAAGTCACCTCGCTGTGCTGTGATGAAACACTGCTATTTAATAATCAACAGGTGCATTTGATACGATTGGCTATAAACTACACACATTTCAGAGATATTCATAGGGTCCAATAAACAGCTCTCTGAGCTTAAATAAACGACGCCTCCAACTCCAACAAGTGAACAGATGGTTCTAAATCAGCGTACATTGATGTGAGGTGTGGTGTTAGCCAGACTAACACAGCCTGACACATACTTTGAGTTTTTTTGTGTTTCGAGTGCAGCGAGATCTTAAAACAGCAGTAAAATACTGTTGAAATCTGGTAGCTTGTCGTAATATTATATAAAACTAAACTCCTGCCTGATTTTATGCCGTCATGTATGTGTGTTATGTAACCTACTCCCTCAACCCTGGCATTGTGTGGCCTAAATAGTACAGATTCTCAGGAGGTTATTTCAGGGCTGGTGCAGCATCCAGGCCGTTGCCATCACAACAGAAACTGACAGAATCGAGCGCTCGACGCCGCAAAGCGTGCCGATTAACAGGCCTTTTTTAGTTTTTTTTTTCCTTTTCCCCGGCGGTCTGCAGGTGATGATAAGCTCGGCGATGAAGATGAGGAGGAGGCAGACACATCAAAGCTGATGCCGCTCCGACGTGTTTACGTGTTATATAATATATATATGAATATTGAATATATAATTAACTCAAATTTACGCTGATTTTATCTCTTAGAACAACAAAAAAAAAGCTATGATATAAAATATGGTTCACAGTTAGGTGTGAAAAGGAGGCTTTTATTTTGAAGGACGGGCCAGGTTCATGAGGTCACATGACCAGTCTCACATGTGTCTCACCACTGAAAGTTGTTTTATTCAGAACTTTGGAAACTCTCTACCAAATAAAAAGTTAAACCCACTATATGGTAAACTTTAATTAAAAAAAAAAAATGTAATGAAATTTTGATGGTATAAGTTTTTAGTAAGTTAACTTTCATAAAAAAAAAAAAAAAAAAAAAAAAAACTTTTTTCCTAATAGAATAAAATATGTGTTGCGTAAGAAAATTCTTAGTGCAAAGAACCTAATGGTGTCATGTCGATAATAATAGATTATATAATAGCTTATATATATATATATATATATATATATATATATATATATATATATATATATATATATATATATATATATATATATATATATATATATATATATATAATCAATTGTTTAAGCCATTTAAGTAACAATTACATTGAAATTATTGTTACATTGAGCATGTCTGAGTAATATTTTATGCAATAGAGGGTTAAAAATGCAATAGATAACGCTGTTTCTAATAGGCAACGGCAACAATATGCATATATGGACAATTCCTAGTGCACAAATTTACTCAACTTTACACTGATTTTATCTCTTAAAAAAAAAATGATTTGTTAAATACTTTCTCTACAATCTAAACAAACAGGTGAACTTGGCTCTGAACACGAAAAGGGAGGAAGAGGAGGAGGAGGAGGAGGAGGAGGAGGAAGAGGAGGAGGAAGAGTGTGTGACTGGAGTAAATCAGAGCTCCATACATCATTCCTGGATCAGACCACTTCAAGTTATTTATTGGTGCATTACAAGAAATGCAACGATTGGTGCATATATCTCAGAGTACATCAAATATGGACTACAATAATAAACAATGTGTATTTTTTTATATTAAAACAAACATTACGTTGGTTTGAATTGTTGCAGAAACCATGTGATGTTTCTGAATTCTCCTGCTACCCTGGCGATGATCTTCTCCAATTACCCTTTTTTTTAAGGTCTTCCAGTTCTTCGCACAATTATTTTCCATTTGAGGTTCATCCCTCACTCAACGGTCAATGTCTCCTGACTGCATTATTTATTTATTCCAAGAGAACGACATCTCGCCCGTTTCTGCGTGGACGTCTTTGTGCACTGAATGTGTGAATCTGTAAAATACATTGCTGCACAACTCAGTGCATTAATACATCAACTGTTGTACTCTATTGCAAATGTGGATATTTTTCAATAAAATCAAGGTTTTATAAGGTAATAACTAGTTTTAAAAGGTGGAGTCTGCAAGATTTATCAGCTTTTAGCAGCACAGACTTGGCAGAAATTGAATATTATATTAAAAAGTACGTTTTAATTAGTTTATAATTCAATCTGAAATGGTTGTGTTTCAATTACTTTAGATTTTCACTCTTCATGCTCCATTATCTGTGAATTATCTGCCACTCATAGAAACTACACACTGTACCTCTAAATGTGTGTAAAAAAATTATGGTTTTATGTTTTGCCTCCAATTTTTTATTCTAGGAAGATAAAACATATAGATCTCAGTCACTTTATAGACACACAGGTGCAAAATTACATCAAACCTCTATGTTTGTGTACCAATGCATCACTGAGTCACTTCAGAATTACACCTGAGAGTTTTACTTTTCTGATAATACCAAAAACATCTGGTATAAGCAATAACAAATGTGGAACTTGAGCGTAACATTTTGCAAATAAGGCTGAAAAAAGGGTTAAATGTACAGTAACATGCAATTTCTGAGTTTTGTTTAAAATGTCTTCCTGTCTCTCTCTACTGAGCACTATCACATTATAAAAAATACATAAAAATAAACTTAAAGTAGTTTTACATTGCTCTGTCGAGCATCTGCAGGTCATACATTTTTATAAACATCTCTTCTGATTGGCTGACTTAAATTCTCAAAGTCTGATACTTTAACATCTTCAACGTATTTCTATTAAACTACTTTGAAGCTGTCAGCACAGCATGTGTGCAGTTCAACTGTGAACAGCTAATTCATAGAAAGCCATTTTCTATGTGTTTAAATTCACTTTATAATCAGTCAGTTTCAGCCTGCCCGTGCAGAAACATCACTATTGCATGTAACTGCAACCAGTTGGACTCAGTTACATCCAGCGAATGTGCATGGGTTCAAATAATCAATTAATCCATCAATCAATCGTCCTATTTCTCATCCTCTCTGTTGGGACACTAGAGAATCCAATAGTCGTCAGCACCTCTAGTCCAAACATCTTCTCCTTATGTTTCTTATTATGCCTCTTTTACTTCTACATTGAGAAGTATTGATATTCTCCATTTACCTGCATTTCGTTGTATTTTTTTCTCTCTTCTTTGTCCTCTAATCCAAGCGTGAGGCCTCTCCTGTCAGGTCTCCTGCTCCACTGCTCTCACAGATGACAAAAAATAAATTTAAAAAAAGGCTGTTTCTCATCCTCAGTCCACCGACCTCCCCTTTTACATCAGGTAGGAGGTCAAGAGGTCACGCTACTCGCACGCCGACCACTCGGCTTCATGCAGGGCTGCTTTTGGCGTGTTAACAGCGCGTCAATCGCAGCCGATCGGCCAATCGGCCGCTCCGTCAGGACGGCGTCCATGCGGGCACGTATCAGTCATATCAGTCAGCGTGACGGACAGCGAGTCAGGCGGCGTTTCGGCCCATTAGGGACGCAGCGAGGAGGCTGATGCTACAGTAATGGTGCTAATTAGTCGGTCACTCGTTTGTGCAATTAGCTTCTGAGGCAAAAGCCAAGATATTTCAAATATTGCATTTAACCCTCTATTGTATAGTGTTAGCATAGAGCAATTACTTCATCTTCATTTTTCTGAAAAGAAAATAATATAAAATCTGTTTTTACAGTTAGGCATGAAAAGGGAGGCTTTTATTTTGAAGGACGTACAGTTTACAAGGTCACATGACCAGTCTCTTTACTGAAAGTTGTCTTTTATTTAGAATTTTGGAAAACTCTTTACCAAATAAAAACTCACTATATAAGGGTAAGTAAACTTTAATAGTTAAAAAAAAAGTAAATTTTGATGTCATAAGTTGCTTTTTTTTCTAATATGCTAAAAAAACCTGCACAGAACCTAATGGAGTTTCATTGATAATAATAGATTACATATATATAGTCCTTTATTATCTATTATTTAAGCCATTTTAGGTAATAAAAACATTGAAAAATGTAGCATATTTTATGCTAATAGAGGGCTAAAAGCTATACTTAATCAATAAAATAGTAAAAACTTAATAGATAATGGCGTCTGACGCAGACAACTTCCATTAGGCACGACTCACTTCCAGTAAATGTATGTGTATTTCCAAATGCAGATGAAATAACATGGTGTTAGGGAAACACAAAAACAGGATTTAATGTTCCGAACTCACAGTTACTATGACAACAGCTCCTAATAAGATCTGAAAAAGCTGAAAACGTGCATAAATCACAGTTTTGCCACCAGGACCCGTCTTTCTAAACCTGCGTTTAGCCACAGGGCCGCTCGGAACACGTCTTTAAATACCACACGTCTCGGCTTCATTCAATTACACAGGGGGAGTCCTGGGGGGGGGGGTCGCTGCACGCTGCAGAGCTGCTGGGGTTAAGTGCTTCTGTCAAGGGCACCGCCGGGGGGGGCTTCTGGGGAACAGGAGGGGGGGAGAGGGGCAGTCCAATAAAAAGTCAAAATCTTTACCCTCAGAGCATTGAAAATTAAATTTCACTGATTTGTGTCTGGACTTTAAAACATGTACGTACTGCATCTCTGTACAGGCAGGCCAGTACATCACATTACTAACATTACAAAATTATGGTATTTTCACGACCATAAGGCGCACTGTACTAAAAGGCTCAGTCTCAGTTCACACACATAAGGCACTTAACTATAGGGGAGGGTTTATACACATAAATAGAGCGGGAGCTAAACTGAGTTTGGTTGTGCTTTATTTATGTATTGATTACAAAGTACTAACATTTTTTAATCATCTGACGCATGGTAAAACACACGGATAAACAAGCACACAAGTGTGTGTATTTAAAAACAGAGCGGGCTAATGTCATCAATAAAACCATCAAAGTCCTCATCCTCTGTTTCTGATTCCAACAGCAGCTAAATCTCCATCAAACATGCCAGCTTCACTTTCTTCACCATCAGAGTCACTTTCCTCTAAATGATGCGTTATAATCCGCTGGAAGAGGTTGCGCTACCGTAGTCCTGGTCTGAATGGAGAAATGGCACCGAAACGAAAACACCAAGACGGAAATGTTCAATTTTTTTAATTTCTTCTGCTAGCTTTACTGCTTTTAGTCGAATGGTGACCATCAGAACGCTTCTCCCACTCGTTCTTTGCTCTGTGATCCACTGATCCAGTCTTTGCTCTGTGATCCACTGATCCAGTCTTTGCTCTGTGATCCACTGATCCGGTCTCTGCTCTGTGATCCACTGATCCAGTCTCTGCTCTGTGATCCACTGATCCGGCCTTTGCTCTGTGATCCTCTGATCCGATCTCTGCTCTGTGATCCACTGATCCAGTCTCTGCTCTGTGATCCACTGATCCAGTCTTTGCTCTGTGATCCACTGATCCAGTCTCTGCTCTGTGATCCACTGATCCAGTCTTTGCTCTGTGATCCACTGATCCAGTCTTTCCTCCAACTCGTACCACCTGTCTTATGTCTTAAACTCAGCTGTGTAGCTGATTTCCTTCAGTTTAAACTGTGCTTTATCAGCGTGTCTCTTTACCATTTTCAGGTTGTTAAAACAACGATGTTCTGCATAACGCACATCCCCGTTATTTTATCTACAATCCATGCCCACACTTCCCCCTACGTACATACATAGGGCGCGCTGCACATTTTGTGCATTATAGTTGTGAAAATTTGGCTGAATTTCTTATAGTAGCAGTGTTTTTCTTCCTTTTTCCACTTGCTCACTTGATTTAATATGAAACAGCATGTACTGTATGTTGCAGCAACATAATTAAAAGATTAAGATACTTGATTCTATTAGCTGAAAAGGGATTGTTATAGGGTGCGGTGTCTTTGTGCATTGCTGCATGCAGCACTTTAATCTAAAGGTTTATTTACTGAAAACGTAGCTCGAGCTGTAGTTAAGAAGAGAATTTCTCCGAGGGCGGATGTGTTCAAACATTCGCTGCGTAATCTCCACTCAAGATTGAATTGCCTGAAAGCTCCTCACGTTCCATTGTGCGTTTACAGTACGTGATATGTGGTATCAAAAATCAATGAGATTCCCCTGAATGCACTTGAGTTATTGCTTAAATGGAACAGAGAGCTGAGCTGTTAAAGCACTGAGACCACAATAAGACCGGAGGCTTTAGCAGCTTTAAATCACAAACTACACGGCTGCGTATACCTACAGCTTCCAGCTCATGTTGGAAACAGGACCAGAGCGACTGGTGTCACTGAAACGCATCCAGCAGGAATAAAAATTCATGATGAGGAGTACGAGTCCCCAAAGGCTGAAGCTGGGTTTATGTGGAAGCTCGTAAAAATTAAAAGATAGACATAAAACTCAAATATATATTACCATGATGAGGTCTAAATTATGAAAGCAAAACCTAAAAAGTGGTAAGCTTAAAAAAAATAGACATTTTTAATAAAGTGTTAATTAAGGGGACCATTTCCAGCTCAATTTAATTCTAATTAACTTTATAGAAGCTTATAAAAGTGTAAGGAAACGGTTGTGAATCACAATATCTGTCTAAATTATTCATTTCATTTTAATGGAAATATTTCATTTAGATGGTACCAATTAAAACAACTCACTTAAGTTAATCCATTTAGCCTTGGTAAAAAAAATTAAAAAAAAAAATTAAAAAATAAAATCGCTGCCTGTGGTTTTGAAAATTGGTAAAAAATTAAAAATTTATATTTATAATTATTCACAGATCATTTATATTTATAATAAAAAAAAGATGGAAAAACTTTATTAAGTTATTTATTACGATTATTTGTACATACACACATATATATATATATATATATATATATATATATATATATATATATATATATATATATATATATATATATATATATATATATATATATATACATATATATGTGTATATATGTATATACACATATATATATATATTTATTTATTATGTTTGGATATAACTGAAAATAAAGGAAAGAACTCTTCTTTATAAGAAGAACACCATGAAAGAGATTTAAAATAATCGATTGTGTTATTTCTTTATTTTAATAAAAAGGTAAAAACTCTTTGTTTGGCT
>JAYKQN010000015.1:21895000-21945000 GCA_036785175.1 Eupleurogrammus muticus
ATATCTCACAACAGAAAGTCATGTGTTCATTCATTCATTCATTCATTCATTCATTCATTCATGCATTCATCCATTCATTCATTCATTCATTCATTCATTCATCCATTCATCCATTCATTCATTCATTCATTCATTGAACAAAGCAGTGAATTCACCTGCACTCATGCTGCAGTATTTCAAACTGTGGAGTGAAATACAAGCTCCAGCTGCTGCAGAAAAAAAAAATAAGAAGAAGAAGAAGCAGAAGAAGAATAAGAATAAGAATAAGAAGAAGCAGAAGAAGAAAAAGAATAAGAAGAAGCAGAAGAAGAAGCAGAAGAAGAAGAAGCTGAATAATAAGAAGAATAGGAATAGTAAAAATAATAAAATAAAAAGAAGCAGAAGAATAAGAATAAGAACAAGAATAAGCAGAAAGAGCAGAAGAAGAATAAGAACAATAATAAGAATAAGAAGAAGCAGAAGAAGAAGAATAAGAATAATAATAAGAAGAAGGGTCATTATTTTCCCCTACAAGTGACGCCCAAAGACACGTCTAAGTGGAGGAGAGAGAGAGGAAGAAACCATAAAACAAACACACACACACACACACAAACACACACACACACACACACACACACACACACACACACACACACACACACACACACACACACACACACACACACACACACACACACACACACACACAGACTTCCTGTGGAAAGTGAATCCACATAACGTGTAATCAGAGTTTAATCTGAAGCAGATCCTGAACCTTAGAGCATAATTGCATTTTTGGCCAAATTGAAATATTTGCACAAACTTTACTGCATCATCATCATCATCATCATCATCATCATCATGTCTAAGTCTTTGGCCAATCACAACACTGTCTGCTATAAGATGACACTATAAGTCATTCATTTGATTTATGGCAGTTTCTAACACAAGAGAAAGCGTCTATATTTCCTCACATTTCCAGACAATAAATATAATTTCGGTGAATAAAAGGATTATGAAGTGTGTATTTGAACGTAATGTGACCCTTTTTTTGCTTCAATATTTTATATCAATATATGAGAGAGATTCTGCACAGATCACTTTTTTTATTTGTTAAACTATTGATGATGAGTCTAATTCTTTCTGCAGAGTCACTCACACGTTGAATGAACTGTTATTAGTAACACCAACGTGTTTTCTAAGAGCTGAAATATCACTTATTATGTCAATGATGCTGTGAGGCGTCCTTGTTGTGGTTGTTCAGCTGTGAACTTCTCATCTTCATTGACTATTTGAAGTTTATGTCTGCACCAGGCAATAGAACCTTTACCAATTATCATATAGACTGTACACGTTTACACCTGCAAACTAATCAAAATCGACCAGATTGACTTTCCATAAATATTTCTCTACAGAAACATGAACATCAGTTCTGACTTATTGGCATGTTATTACATACATATCACATTGTGTAATTACATCCGCTGCTTTGACAAAATTTCCATTTCCAACATGAAACAGTCTCTGTTGAGTTTCTTTTTTTTGGGTTTTTGAACCAGTTAAAAAAAAAAATCTGTCCAACAGGAATTAACACCACAGCGTGGTATGGTTGTAGAGATACAGGCCCAACAATATTAATTATATTAATAGTATAATTTAGTTTAAGGGAATGATAACCAGTGCTGTACAAATGTTTGAGTTCTGTATGTTCGATAAGGTCAAACCAAAGGTGCTTGGTTCAGTCTATTTTTGTTGTGAAAGCATCAGTCGAACTAAATTCAGACTGCTAATATTATTTGCTATTGGTTTCACTGTCATAATGAGGCAGGTTGGTGCAGGCAGTTTGCATCGGGGTGAATTCAAAGCACCTTCAGGGGCTGTTTGAGATTCACGCGTAGTCGATGCACGTGGCTTTTATCTCCAGAACCGTCGCTTTGCATCGTCTGCCTTAAAAAAAAGCCCCGTTTCAGTCTGACGTGTGCGTTATTATCCTAAAAAACTTTATTGACGCGATCCACATTGGCATCTAGGTAACCAGGTAACCCTGGACAAAGAAAACCTATAAAATAACATTTAAGATGAATTACATTCATTAGTACTGAATATGTAGCTTTAACATCTAACAAAGAGTTATACATGCGTATACAAATATATACACATATATATATATATACACATATACATGTATATATATATGTATATATATGTATGTATATATATATATATATATATATATATATATATATATATACATACACACATATATATATATATATATATACACATATACATATACATGTACATACATATACATATATACATATATATACATATATATATACATAGACATACATATACATATATATATATATATACATATACATACATATACATACATATACATATATATATAGATATACATATATACGTACATATATACATATATACATATATACATATAAACATATATGTACATATAAACATATATATACATATATGTACATATATATACATATATACATATATATATATATAAATTTTTACATTTATTTTCACCTTCGTGATGAGTTGAAACCCTTTTTACCTTTTAGAAAAGACTGACATGTAACTATAAGTTGTGCATTTTTTAATTATATAAACACACACACACACACACACGTTTGGAGTCAATAAAACTCGTCATGATGGCGGCGACGGCTCTTTGATCTTCAAAGACGAAAAGAAGGGAATTTATTTAATATTTAATGGAACATTTTTAGGAGCATACGCGTCCTATCTGAATGCACTTTGCATCACCTTTTACTCTGAGGACCAAGATGGAAAAGCACGATTTTAAGTTTCAATAGGAGCAATTCATAATTAAAATAATTATAAATGATTGCTCCTCGGATGATTTCTAACGTTTATTATTTGTATGCTGTATGGATGAGTTGGTCGGGCAGTTTTTTGGTTTACACACACACACACACACACACACACACACACACACACACACATGAGTGTTCATGCCACAGAAAAACATCCTTAAAATGGTCTCGGTGCAGTTTGTGGTCTCAACAGTTCAGATCTGCCGAAACAAATGGTTCTTCCTGAGGACAAAAATGAACCCGAGTTTGATCTAATCACACTAAACAAGATGGGATAAGATGAGATAGAAGGTATTAAAAAAAAAGGAAAATATGCCTTCAGCTTGTCTCTGAATTCCTGCCCACATCTGGGTTTTTTATTTTATTTCTCAGCAATTCAAATAAGACTCAACAGTGGCTGTTTATATTTGTCTTATCTATATAAAAAGAGGAAAAACTCAAGGACGACTCCATCAGAAACTCATGTGAGGAATTTTTATTTACATGTCTGCGCCGCTCAGATTTTAAACACAGATATTTGTAGGTGGAGTGTTTGTGCAAAAAATAAAAAAAAATAAAATAAGAAGACGAGGAGGGAAAACTAAGCTTCTGAGTGACTGCAGCCGAGAAAACGCTGGTGTCAGAGCGAGTGAAAGAACGATTGGATGAAGATGGAAACTGTGTGTGTGTGTGTGTGTGTGTGTGTGTGTGTGTGCGTGGACAGTAGCGGTGTCAGCAGCCAGGCAGCGTTAGCGAGGCCACGGGAAAATGTCAGCCCATTCGTCAACATGACACGTGCAATCTCTCCGCGCTCGGTAACGTTCCGTCGGGTCTCTCACGCGTTCTCCACCATCTCCTCCTCCTCTTCTCGCTACTTATCCCCTTTTATTTCTATATATCTTTTCCCGATCTCGCTGGTTTAATGCAGACATCCATCTCTGTACTGTATCCCCAAAAACTGAGGCGATGCCGTGAAACTTTACGAAAATGTGTCAAAAATAAGACACTGAAAATGTGGATGCCCTTTAAGCAAGATTTTTTTTTTCGTCCGAGCAGCTGCTTTTTCTCAAAGCTGAGAAACAGCTGACCTTTGTCGGAAAACGACATCAGGCTCTGTTTATATCTGCCGGACGATCGCGTTAGGACGGAGGAAAGCGGCTTTTCTCGCAATATCAGCAAAAGATAGAACAGGAGATAGTGAGAAAGTACAAGCACAAGTAGCCCGCCCCACAGTGTGTCAGTACAGCAACACAGAAGTACACAAAGTCATTTTGGAGGAAACAAATACACAACACCAAATAAATGATCAGTAATAATGATTACAGTGATTGCTAGATCAGTGGTGTGGTGAGGGAGAGACTGGGTCAAACCATGGGAGGTAGGAATGTGCATTCATACGGAGTTCTTTAAGGGTTTAGGGGGGGTCTATTCATAATGTGAGGTGCCTCAGGGCTCAGTTGTCTACAAAAAAGTGAAAGAAAAACACCGAAAGAACTACAACTAAAGAGGAAATTTAAAGAGTTGGTAACTCTGGACAAAGAAAACCTATAAAATAACATTTAAGACGAATTACATTCATTAATATTGAATATTTAACTTTAACATCTAACAAAGTGTTATACATACATATTCATATATATACACATATATACACACATACATATATCTACATACACCACTACTACATGTGTGTGTGTGTATATATATATATATATATATACACATACACACACACATACATATATACACACATATATACATACATACATACACATACATATATATGTGTGTATATATATATATATATACACACACATATATACACATACACACACACATAAATATACATATATGTATGTGTATATGTATATGTATATATATATATATATATATATATATATATACATATATATACACACACATATACACACACGCATATACATATATATACACACACATATATATACAGTATATATATATATATATATATATATATATATATATATATATATATACACACATTTGATAAATCATTAGATAATGAAATTAAATAATTAGGCACCTTTTATGCTGATGAGTGTCTGTTGTATAATGTGAAAATAACAACACGATCATTAAATCTGTCCAGTTCCTCTTCTATACCCTTTAAAGGGTATAAAAGTATAAAAGTACCCCTCCCACACTCAATCACTTATAGCTGATCCTGGTTTGGTCTGTGGGGGGTCACACTTTGAAACTCAGTCATGTTAATTTCCCCATTTCAGGATTATTAGAGTATAAGGAAGAAGTTGCTCGGTGATGACGTGTCATTTGTTTAAAATGACTCGAACGTTTGGGCATCGACCTCCTTCAGGATGACAGATTCTATACAATCTCTCCCTGGTCCTGTGATTGGTGGCCTGGTGTATCCGCAGCAGGAAAAAAAAATCAGTGTAGTTGCATGAATCCCTAATAATTCTGTTCTATTTATGGCCAGGGAGGGCCAAGCTCAGCTGGGTGAACCGGGCCTCGCGGGCCCTTCTGGTCCCTACCAGGCCAGGTCCTTGTTACCTGTCAGCGAGCTCCCAGTGGTGCAAGGAGGTGGAAAATCCTCAGGATCTGTGAGGAAACCCCTGGAGCATCTGGGGTAAAAACAGCCTGTGTCTGATGAGTCAGCAGCAGCTTCCAGGTCAGTGGACCCGAAAATACCGAAACTTTACACGGTTTTAATTGCATGCATATTATTAATTAGCTGCAAGAGTTTTTACTATGGTTAATAAAAGAATAATTTAGCGCTGTGGTTTGTGATGGGTCAGATAAGAAAAATAAAGTATTGTGCTACTGAGATTTAACTTTACCTGGAATTACAGGATACCTTTAAAAATCAAGGGAATTTCTTTGAGTTTGTGAAGTTATTCTGCACGTATGAAACATTGATGCCCCATAAAACAGAAGCAGGGAACTCATACTGAAAAAAAAACAGATCAAAATCAAAGTTGAAGAATTCTAAAGTAAAAAAAAATATATGACGCTGTTTGTTGAAGGTTCATGTTACATTCTGTTTGAATAGGGTTTCCCATAATTCACCAGGTTATGAATTATATGTCGGTGCAAGGCTTGTTTCGTTTGACCCTTTTTTTAACTTTGAGTTCACCTGCTTCTCTAAAGGCTCCACTTCAATTAACACAAGTTGCACCATTATACATTTATTTATTTTTAATATATTATCCGGCAGGTTTCATGAAGTAATACAATAGAGATTTGCAATACCAGCCTTAATATTTGAACATTTGAATACTGACACTGCACTAACATGCATTTCTGTTGAAAACCTTCATGGGAATTTACTCACACCCACACACACAAAACCACATTATATTTCTCCTCCACTTCCACTTTCCTCTCACGTCACTTCATGTAAGCTTATAGGCTGCTCCTCTGAAAGGCCAGCGGCAGACGGGGGGTCAGAGGTCAAATTGATTGAGTGCCTCTGGAGCACGCCTGAGTGGAGCAGCAGCTCCCCGGGCACCGGCGAGCGCCGCCGCCGCCTTTACAAGAAAAAACAAGAGTTCAGCCAACGCCGAGTGGTTTTACAGCCTGTGTGTGTGTGTGTGTGTGTGTGTGTGTGTGTGTGTGGGCCCTGGTTGGTGTTCCTGCTGCCAGAATAACACCAGGAAGTGGACTGAACATCTGTCAAACACACACACACACACACACGACATCATGTTCCACGCACAAATTTTCCAGTTTAGGATTTTAAATCTGAAGATTTTAAATGTAGAGCAAACTCTACATTTATCTGCATGTTTGTGGGCACTTTGACTAATAAGGGACATTTAGTTGTCAGAATCTAACATTTCTATTTATCGTATTTGTCAATTAAATGTGAATTCATTTGTCCTACGACACTTTAGATCTAAAGTTTTCATGCCCTGCACACTAGCAGAAAGGCTGGAAACAAAAGAAAAATATGCAAGAACATGCTCACTCTCTGTCTGTCTCACACACACACACACACACACACACACCCTGCGCACTCAAACCACAATTGGTTTCAGTGAGTCGTCACATTCTGGCTGAAAGTCAATTTTACACTTACTTAGCCCCATAATAAGAAGTCATGTTGACAAGCCCACAATGCATCTCTGCTTTTAGAGGGATGGGAGAGGGGGAGGAAAACAGGGAACGTGTCCGGGAGGTGAGAGGTGGCGACTTCTGGGAAGTTGATGAAGAGCTTCGGAGAGAAAATGAGTGATAAAGAAATCTGTTTGCGCCTGCAGCGTTTCCATCACCTGAACTCCTGAAAGCGTTTATGGACTCTGTGTTTGAATACACGATATACTGAAGGCATTTATAATGCATCTTTAAACTTTTAAATTATATTTCTATTGAGGTTTTCACAGTAATATTGCCTTTTACCTACTAATCATTTATCCATGCGATTCCACATACTGGATTTGTGATGTTTTCTTATTTCTCATTTCATCCTCCATTTTTTTTTGCAAAATGAATTAAAAAGTTAGCCTGAAGCTAATGCAAGGTGTCAGCTTCCCAGATTCAGGTCAATTTTCAGCTCAATATTTTTCCAACAACCTGAAACCGTGTTTTATAAAGCTGGTAAAATAAACAGGATTCGTGTTGCTGACGAACATGCACGTCTGTGTGAGACAGCTGTATGAAGCAATAACAGACGTGTACAGAAACATGTTATTTATCACTGAAACCAAATCTGAGTGATTATGAAAATACAACTTTATAAAAAAAAAAAACACAAAAACATACACAAACTCACATCCGTCACCTGATGCAGTGCTGATAAAACATGAATCCTGTTCTGCACCTGCATATTTCTACTTATTTCTCACAGAAAATCTTTTCAGAATCAAGAATCAAGACTTTTTCAGTGACATTTTAGGTCTCTGCAGTTCCTGCACACAGCCTGTGATGTATAAGGCCACTCACTAATTCTGTTGTGGGCTGCTGTAAACCTGGCTGAACACAAGCCGTTCAGAAATGGCTCCGGTTGTGATGTCACAACAGGAGAAACCGGGATCTACGTCGCTGTTTTTTTTCCCATTTTAAGTGCTTGTACTTGACAGAAACAGTCTGTCTAAAAGGCTGTGATACCATGCAAAAAAAGAACATTTTGAACATGCACAGTGCAATGCAGTAGTGATTCAAAATCACAGGTGCATCTAATGTGTGCAGGAATTTTAAAGCTGCAAAGCTGCAAATTATAGTAAATCATCAAGTGTCTCCCATCATTTCTGTTCCTGAAAATGATGCTTTGCCTGTGAGCAAACGTGGCGTCATGAATTCCAAAAAAGATCCGAACGAATCTGCACAATCTGCTATTTTCTAATCTCCAGATACGTGCCAGTGTGGTTCAGACGCCGAATTGGAGAGAAGGGTGTGGATAGAAAATCTAGATTTGTGTAGTTAGGACCCATGAAGACAGGTAAACTGCATTGCTGCTGCTGCTGCAGGTGTGTTTAGACAGATTTGTGCAAGTGAATCTGTAAAATCACTTCATGATCTTCAAGCAGGAATAACATTATACTTCAAAGAGACAAGAAAAAACAAAGGAAAACCACTGATTAAAAAGAAAAAACATGAAAAAGTTAACTACCAAGTGCGAACTCGCACCGCGTTACGTTTCATTACAGCCCTGTTTGTTCTGTCTGATCAGTCTTTTTTTAGCCTGTCATTAAAGCTGTGAACGACATCAAACAAGCGCCGTGGTGCTCGTCATTATCATGTGTCAGTCACGTCCTGAAATAACGCTTTAACGTGATTTGGTTCCACGGCATTGAGCGTAAGGGCTTAAATATCTGAATGCATGAATCCCTGCACTTCTGTGAGCACAATGACAAACGGTAGAAAGACCTTAATGCCAGAGCTGTCAGTTTATAACACAGGGCTCAATGTGACTCACACAACACAGAACACAGATTGTGATAAAAAAAAATGTTGCTTAATCAGCTTTGGATGATTTTTGATATTCCAATATATCCAGAACAGAACTTAGAAATTACAATACGACATATATATGAGACTGGTCTGCAGGCTGCAGGAAGGGGGCGTGTCTTAACCTTAAAAGAGGCGGGACTTTGACCAGGAGACACACACCTTGGCGACATGCACATTTCAAATCAAGGAGGAGAAAAAAAGAATTAAATAGCCAACACCTGCTTGGAAAAATCCACCTGACTGTTCTGAATCCAGTGACTGTTAAACACCATTTAGTCGCTGTAAAAACATAAAGTCTGTAAATTACAAACAAAGTGACTAAGGCTGAAACCTAACAGCTGTAAATATATTTTTTCATGTTCGCACTTATACATTACTAATACATTTGAAACTTGAGATAAGCAAGTAAAGATTGAACGCTGCCAATAACAGGCAGGTAAAGTAGGAGTGGGCGTGTCTTTAATCATGCAGTGGGTGTGTCTTTAAAAGTGGGCGTGTATTTAATCTTGCAGAAAGACAGACACTATGGGTATATTTTAGTTTTGTCGACATATAGCATGCAACTTGACTCACTTGAATCAACACAATTTGTAAAGTACAAAAGAAAATGTCGCACTTTAACACCACAAAGTTCACACAAATCTATTTTTCCTCCATATTCTTTTCAAATGGACGGAGAACAAATACCAGCTCTCAGCTGTGCAAACAGGTATCTTTGATATGAACAAAATGCAATGTTATAATTCAAAGTTCAAGTTCTCTATGTTTTGCATATATGTCCTTAGGTTTTTGTTTTTATAAGCATTTTTTCTTCACATTTCCATTCACCGCTCACAGTAAAACAAATTCAGACTTTCATATCACTGCAGCTTTACCTGTTAGTGCTGAACAAACAAACTATTTACACAAGATAATCTGCCTCGGCATTTGAGCTCTAAAAACCTATTATCTTAAGTCAATGACTATTAATGTCTGACTTAACAGTTTATTCAAGATCGAACCTCGTCAGCTGGCAAAATTCTAGTTTGACCTCTGGAAATGCCACATATTGACATTTTATGCTTTGGTGGTAATTGTTGTAATATTGACTGGAGGGTGTTGGAGGTTAAGCCAAGATAGGACCCCAATCATCGACTCAGAAGGGCAGCGCACACAAAAACACACAGAGAAGCACACAAATGGAATTCAAAAGTACTTAACATGCAATCAAAGCACGGCTACACACACACACACTCATTCACAGTGAGACGCAAATAAAATAAACAGAAACATCAATTCATATATAATAATTTACGCTGTATGCTGAATTCATGGAACTAGTGCACAGCCTGTAGGAGGTGTGTATGCCTATGGAAAAGTGGTTTTGCCAAATTAGGTTTTCCTGTGCATTGAGTGACACATGAACACACACATTCAGGTCATATAGTTATATTAAGGAAAAAATGTGTGGTTTAAGTCTCGGGTCTCAGTCTGCATATTAATTTTAAAATTGTGTTGATAGACCAAGTAAACCAGACTTATAGAAACAGAATACATCTTATTTTTAACAACCTGCGCATTTTACAGTTATATGTGTAAATAAATGAATTAGTTTAGGCCAAGATTCTGGTCTATTAGGTGATAGTGCTGGGATTTCCTACGGGTCTGTGAACGCATCTTGGAGTAAAACCTGTGTTAGTGTGAAGAATAAAGTAGCAGCTAAACCAGCTAACATCTCAGTGTGGTTTTTGAGAGACATTATAATACTTTAACTACTTTGGATTTACTCTGAAGAAACAGGAAAACAGAGATTTAAATTATAATTAAAGCAACATGAGGAGGAGCTGTGATACTGGAGCTTTACACTAATGAAAACGCTGCTGCAGGACAGCGCTATGATATGTAAAATCTATAATAATAATTTCACATGAATCACAAAGTAAAATCTCAGTTAAATATAGGTATTTTGTTCTCTAGGAGACACCTATTGAACAGCGAGGGGGTATAAGTGAGAAAATTTGCACTTGTGACGAACTTCAGAAGGAAATCTTAAGCTCTTCTGTGATCTCGGGCAGTGGAGCTTAAAATTCGTGATGAGAACAAACACTTACAGAAACATCTATTAGAGTTTAAATGAGCATTTTAGCCAAGCTTATTTCCTACAGATTATTTCACCAGATCAGTCAGTTTTCATCATAGATCCCCAGTGTCTCACCAACATAAGCCGACTACTCTTTATTTACTACTTCTACGCCTTTCCACATGAAACAAACAACACATTCAAACCAAACTGAAAACATAGTCACTCCTATTATTCTTTTTGGAGTGATTTCTAAACAAAACTACCACACACAAATGTGTTTTTTTAATAGATCCTGGATAACAATAGAGGTTTGAGGCTAAGAATAATACAATATATTATGCATTTAAAGCTAAAAAGAAAATGTGTTTTATGATGAGCTGTAAAAACGCTGCATTCTGTAACTGGTGTTTTATTCCTAAAGAGAATAAACACATATAAAGCCTCATACCAGCCATGACCAGCTACAGTAAAACTCTTCACAGAACTGTATTCATTTGGAAACTTTTCTCATGGGTTTAACTCGCTATATTTCCTTTTCACATCCCTACATCCACACCACACATCTGCTGCTTTGAAAGCACAGAAATAGAATCCTTTAATTTTCCTATAAAATAACTCTCCACTTCACATTTGACAGCTACCTAGTGGTTTTTGATATGGATATATCCAAAAGATGACATTTCTTCTTCTGTTCTTACTGATCAATGCTGTTGCTTTTGTAAAGAGATTTTTATGATATTATCCTGCAAAAAAAGCCAATGCTTACAATGGAAATGATTTTTATTTCTTATTTGCCTTTGTTGGAATACATCCAAATTTAATAATCAAAACCATAGAGGACAGTCCATACAATAACCAAATAAAATGATGAGCCGCCGTAATAAGAATATTCTTGAACTACGAGTCTCTAGGTGTTTTCAATGATTTTTTTACTGCAGCATTTTTGTGAGCTGCTCAAGTCATAAAAAACAACATCCTATTCATTTCTACACAGGCGCCGCTGCTTATGCAAAGTAGAGATTTCCATCTTTGGGGTTCTGGATAATGTCATATCTCTGGAAAAAAAAATGGAGTTGCTTTTTGCATCCCTTATCACGAGGAGAAGGAGGAAATCCCACCAACGCCGACAGCTCCAAATATCTCAAGTTTGATCATTTGAGTGGCTGAGATAAGTAAATGTGGTTCTCATGTGGTTTAAGCTCCCTCTGGATGAACTTAAGACGTATAAAAATACTTTGATTTGATGGAATTTGGCACAGATAAGGGTTTATTTTTGCCCTCATTAAAATCAACAGATATTTGCATATAGCTATTGAGTTTGCACATTACACCTGTGTGAGATGCTAATGTCACAAATCACCCAACGTCAGTAATGTCAGAAAGTTCAAATCCATTGTGAGAAGGTGATGACCCCTCCCCTTCTCAACTGTTTATAAGGGGGGAACTGACTAGCAGAGAGAGAGTTCCCCCCGAACGGGTTTGTGTGCGGGACGCAACGCGAGGCAAGTAGAGCTGCCTGTTTGGTCCACCTGGTGCGAGGTGGACTTTCCCTGCTGGCGTGAGCGTTTTGTGTCTTTTTTTTTTGTACCGCCGACAATAAATGTTTTTACGTGAGTTCCTTTGCCTCCTGTCTCCACTTCTTTTCCGGTTGCCCTGATCCCTTTTGTGGGGCGACCACGTCGGTCGCTCACATTTGGTGGCAGCGGTGGGATCTGTGGCGCCGCCTGGTGGTACACGAGCGAGAGGATTGGCGGCGGTGTCGGTGAGAGTGTCGGCGAAGGAGCTGGCGGAGACGGTCAGCGAAGGAGCCGGCGGAGACGGCTAGCGGAGATGGCTAGCGGAGACTGCTAGCGGAGACGGTCAGTGAAGGAGCTGGCGGAGACGGCTAGCAGAGACGGCTAGCGGAAGTGCTAGCGGAAGTGCTAGCGGGGCTTGACCGGAAATGGAGAGTGGTCGAGCGGGCCCCGAGGCAGACACAGACCACGGTTGCAGACTTTTGTCTCACCACCCAGTTGGCGAGACTGCAGAAGGGGAGGGAAGTGTGAGAAGGTGATGGCCCCTTCTCACCTGTTTATAATGGGGAACTGACTAGCAGAGAGAGAGTTCCCCCCGAACGGGTTTGCGTGCGGGACGCGACGCGAGGCAAGTAGAGCTGCCTGTTTGGTCCACCTGGTGCGAGGTGGACTTTCCCTGCTGGCGTGAGTGTTTTGTGTCTTTTTTTTTTGTACCGCCGACAATAAATGTTTTCATTACGTGAGTTCCTTTGCCTCCTGTCTCCACTTCTTTTCTGGTTGCCCTGATCCCTTTTGTGGGGCGACCACGTCGGTCGCTCACATCCATATAAATAACCACCAGAAACAGACTCTCGACCCATGAGTCACATCCTATACTTGATAAAAAAGCACTGATTCAGTGTAATTACAGCTGTGATGCGGCTGAAGGCCAAAGTGAAGCACGGACTAATGATGTTATGCAGTAAAATATACAATAAAGCTCCGTCCCAAAACGTTATCCGGAGTCACTCTAAATGGCCGAGCAGGTTTACATACATACATAGATCCAGAAACCCGCTCAAGGACGTTTTTGACAGGACGCGCGGAGCGTCTGGCTGGGGAGATTGAATCTGTAACCTTACAGTAATGGGATGGTCTCACTAACCACTAATCTGCTCTGCCGCCTGGGAAAAGGACGGAGAGGGAGAGATGGATAGACAGGGAAATGTGGGTAAAAATAAAGAGAGGGATGATGATGGAGCGGTGGCACGGACGGAGACGGAGCACAGACAAACAAAGTGTGAGCGATGGTGACGAGATGCTGAATGAATACTGAGGGGGGGGGGCAGAGTGAGACATCAGCCGAGTGATTGGGATGGCAGGGGGCGAGCGAGCTATTGAAATAGCAGGAGAGAGAGAGAAATGGCTGCAAAAGGAAGCCGGATAAAGATTGATGGGTGTAAAATAAATAAAAAGACAAGAGGTCACGTTCGTAGCAGCCTCCGTTAGATCCGCGCTTTCTGAATCTGTCTCTTTCCAAATGCTCGTCAGCCATTGGTCGGGCAGCAGGAAGTGGTAACCGCTGAACCCCGCGACCCCTTCGCTCGCTCTGTGACAAATCAGGGCGTCCTTCGATTCCACTTCCTCTCCGTCTCACTTAGCGCGGGGGCTGTCACACGTTCTCATTAGTCACCGCGGCAGCTTAGATGCGTGTGTGTGTGTGTGTGCGTGTGTGTGTTTCAGGGGGGGAAATAGATGCAGAAAATAAGGTGGAAAATGTGTCCGTGTTTGAAAGAAAGACGGATTAAATGTGAGCGAAAAGATGCATGAGGGTCACGCTCCAAAGTCCTCAGCTCTTCCTTTTATTTCGTTTTTTTTTTTATTATTATTATTTTCTGCATTTCATATTAAAAACGGAGGATGGCTCTAGTGGGACAGTGGCGCAAATCTGAAGAAAAGAACTTATGGTCGAACACACAACAGTTTTCAATGAGAGGCGAGCAGACGTCAAACTTACTTAAAGACTTAAAGTGGTGACAATTATTTTTATACACATTTTATATACACATATTTTTTATACTGTAAAATGATAAAACATTTATTAAAAGCTACCATCATGACCTTATTTGCTTGGTTTTAACAGTAACCGCCACAGAAAAAGGGAAATTTAGACACACAGATGTTAATTGGGCACTGGGAAAAAAAGGAGTTCAATTAATTTAGAAGTTCAAGTGTGTTCTCAGAGTGATTTATTACCAGTAATAATAAAAACAGGAGTACGAAGTTCAAACATAATTTAAGCTCTAATAAACAAAGTTAAAGTTCTAAATGCTAAAGTTGAGTCTCACACGAATCCACCACACACAACACTATGTACCTTCACAGCGTCACCTGAAACAGTCGTAGCATGAGGAAAAAGCAAAGAACAACACAGCGATGGTGCATCAGATTATACAGAATAGTTTTATCCTTTATATCTGAACATGTTGGAGTGATTCTCTACTGAGTTGTTAACACAACCACAAATCCCATATTTAATCTGCCCAACACAACTGAATTTAACAGAATCATCAGAATTTACAAATTCACTATTTCATGCAGCAGATAATTTTATCCAAAGTGACATAAATCAGAATTTTTTTTTTTAATTTTACACAAAACAAACAGTTGATCAGTCAGGAAACTACACTAAAGCTGAGTTTAATTATAATAGGACTCGCTTTAAATACCTTTTATTCTCTATAGCCGTTTATTCCTAATTAGGGTCACATGGTCAACTGGAGCCAATCCCAGCGCATTGCAGGTGAGAGTCAGGGACACACACACACACACACACACACACACACACACACACACACACACACACACACACACACACACACACACACACACACACACACACACACACACACACACACACACACACACACACACACACACACACGGCCAATTTAGGGTCTCCAATTGACCGCAGCACTTCCACAGAGCCGTCAGTGACCTGGAACATGCAGTTATGTACATGTTATGTTAGTGATTATGTGTGATTGTAGCGTGCAGATCGGGCGTTTGGAGGCGCCCGCAGAGTCGGATGTTTTCTGTCGGGGGAGCCTGAGCAATCGAGGAAAAAAAAAAAAACATCCTTTCTGAAATGACTTTACAATTGAAGGTCAGTCCTCTCCGCTTACGTCTCCTCTACCAGTTTCCACATAGAAAAAACAGAGATTCCCACTCTGCAGTGAAGAAGCCTCCAATACCTGTAATAAGAAAAGAAGTTAGTCAAATGAAATGTTCTATCACTATATTATTTTCTGTGCACATATTTTTGTTAGACTTATGATGGATTTATAATTGCCTGGCTGATATCTGCTGTTAAACATCTGCAGGATCAATACGCAGGAGCATGAAGCTGTGTCTTCATTTTCGTCATTTTAAAGCCAATTTGTACGGAATGTGTGATTTTTTTTATACCAAATTTCAAAAAAGTATAAAGGTGAAAATAGTAATTTTCATAAATTTAATACATCTAGTATATATATTATATATATATATAATATATATATATATATATATATATATATATATATATATATATATATATATATATATATAAAACCAAGTTAAAGGATAAGTTTGTGTTCGTTCACCTATTGTTTTGCAGTTCTGTGCTTGACTTATTTCGTAATGATTTTTATCTTAATATCTTCATACATTTCAATACATGCATGTAGCTCCGTCTTCCACATAAATTATATATACTTAGGCTAAGTAAACTTTGATTTATGCAGCTTTCCAAGCATTACAATATGAAACGCTGTGCAATTTATATAAGCATAAGCCTTCTGTGAGGGATGAATCTAATCAACCGTTTCCTCTTGCTGGCTGAGAGATGAGACTTCAGAGGTAAAACTGTGTTTAAACACGTGAGTGAAAGCCAAAATCAATATAATAGTAAATGGCTAAAAGAGTGGAAAACTGCTTTTAAATCCTAAATCGAAATGCGAAGGAAAATTATACATTTTTAATGAATTCCCATAAAATTAATATTAAGCTGGAGAAATAAATATTAGTTTCAGTTTTCCTGTGAAATGCTTCACATCTGTGTTGCATGGAGTCGACCAATAACACCTGAAACACTTGAGACTATTACCTGAAATACCCGAAATACCTGAGAGTAAATACCTGAATCACCTGAGACTAAATACCCGAAATACCTGAGACTAAATACCTGAAATACGTGAGACTAATACCTGAAATATCTGAAACACCCGAGACTAAATACCTGAAATATCTGAAACACCTGAGACTAAATACCTGAAACACCTGAAAAAACTGAGACAAATATCTGAAACACCTGAGACTAATACTTGAAACACCTGAAACACCTGAAAAAACTGAGACAAATATCTGAAACACCTGAGACTAATACTTGAAATACCCAAAACACCCGAGACTAATACCTGAAACACCTGAAAACACCTGAGACTAATACCTGAAATACCTGAAACACCTGAGACTAATACCTGAAATACCCGAAACACCTGAGACTAATACCTGAAACACCTGAAAACACCTGAGACTAATACCTGTAAACACCTGAAAACACCTGAGACTAATACCTGAAACACCTGAGACTAATACCTGAGACTAACACCTGAAACACCTGAAAACACCTGAGACTAATACCTGTAAACACCTGAAAACACCTGAGACTAATACCTGAAACACCTGAAACACCTGAGACTAATACCTGAGACTAACACCTGAAACACCTGGGACTAAAACCTGAATCACCTGAGACTAATACCTGAAACACCTGAAACACCTGAGACTAATACCTGAAACACCTGAAACACCTGAGACTAAATACCTGAAATACCTGAGACTAAATACCTGTAACACCTGAGACTAATACCTGAAACACCTGAAACACCTGAGATTAAATACCTGAAATACTTGAAACACCTGAGACTAAATACCTGAAATACCTGAGACTAATACCTGAAACACCTGAAACACCTGAGACTAAAAGCTGAAACAACAGGAACTGAGACTAACACTCACCTGAGGCAGATGCACGAATATTCCTCAGTGGAGCCGGTTTAACTCATGTTGTTGTGGATCTTCTGGAAGTCTGGACTCAGCCTGAAGTAAAAGTTAAATCAGATGGGATCAGGCGTCCGATCCCCAGATGGTGGTATTCTCTTAAAATCAGGATATGACGGAATTGTAATTATTGTGTGGTCACATATTTTTTCAAATAGCTAAATAGCTATTGCGTATTGTGTGCTGCTAAACTCGGTTTTGAAACAGCCTGGACTGTGAATCTGTGCAGATTAAGGAGCTCCACACGCTGCTGATCCAGTCGAAGCAGCATCTTAAGCCAACGACACGATGTATGGCAAAAAAACACACAAAACAACAGCTGACATGGAGCAACATTAGAATTTATCTGGAGCCAAGTCGCTGGCCTCCTGGTGAACTCCTACAGAGAAATATCTGGCTCTTCAGTAGCTTAATGCTCCTCTGTTCACCAGATACTCACACATATAGTGAAATGTAGTGAATGCAAAGAAAGAGGGGAAGCGAGTTGGTGGAGAGCGACAGAGAAGGACAAAGAGGGGAGGAAAGGATACCAGAGGGCGGGAGAAAAAGAGATTAAGCAACCGAGAAAGACAGACAAATCATTAAATTCATAGCCTGGCCGTGAGGTAGATGGTAAATGAAGGTAGTGAAGGGGAAATTGTAACCGAGGGTGATACAAAAACTCAATTATCTCTATTAGTTCACTTCATTATCGGGGCTCAAGTGTTCTAATGTTCTCATTGTGTTATCGTTGGAAAACGGGGACAATCTCTTTGTTTTCTACCCTATCTATGTGTAGGTCATTTTAAAATAATAATAATAATAAAGGTGAAACATGATTTCATGTCAGTCCATCATGCAGCATAATGTGTTTATTGGGTCTTGTATAAAGGCGTCTTCATCTGATTCCATCTCAAAGATATGTATAAGTAATATGCTTATTCTATTGTGGTCGACCCTGAAGGAACAGACCGTGATGTATTTTCCACTCTATTATCATACTAAAAGGGAAACATGCATTTCGCACATTCTACCGAGTTCACACAATAGTGCCTGACGTGTGATACCAAAATAAATACATGCGATTCATTCATTTAATAGATTCTGGTCTCAACAGAGAAAACACATTTTGCTATAGAGAATCATCAAACACATGTTCTGTATATGAATATATGAGAAGTGCAATGTCCCCATGTAATGACTGATAGACTTAAGAAATTATAAATTAACTAAATAGGTAATATGTACATGTTCTAGACATTTAAGGTATTTCACTTACTAGAATCTGACAAATCCAGTCCAATAAAATAAAGGATGAGTTAAAGCAGTATGTTCCTCAGTTTTGAGGACAAGGTTAAGTAGATTTAAGAAAAAAAATGTGTATACTGCAAACATCCAACAATTAATGAGTCATTGGCCGTGAGTATTACTAAAACACATCATATCTGTGCCGCAGCGGAGAAGAACATCTGGTGGAACACCAGCCGACAGATGTTTTATGGTCTAACTGTGAAAAGTAGTTGAAAACCTGCCACAACAGGATGTGCATCTAAAGGGGATGAAGGTTGTTTTTGTGTTGGTTTTGACTCCAATGTCCTCGTTTTGCACCAACCACAATATAATACGCATATTATTTATACATATTTATTTATTTTAGTCTTTTTTTTTTCCCTTTTCTGATTTTCATTCAGAACGTTACCAGTCAGTGAAGTAGGGTTAGGAATCTGGAATCAGATGAAGATGCCTTTATACAAGAGTATAAAGGGGGATGCAACTATAAATAGAATCATTTGTCTATAAATTGTTATAAGTACCTCTGCATAACACTGTATCCTTATTAACGTATAAGAGAACTTACAACAAAGAATAGCTTAAACATTGTTTGACTGACCATGTCAAACCATATGATACTGAAAAATATCAGCGTGATTGCGGTGTAATGTCTTTAATTTCTTTGTCTCCAACATTTCAGACTCAGTAACACACCGGTCTTTGACAGTGAACCAAGCGCTACAGACGCTTCGTCATATTTCCTCGTCTTAGCTTTGGGAGACTTTCGTTTGTCTCTTTATCTCCGTCTCTCTCCGCCTGTCTTCTCATCCCTGTTAAATATGTTTTCATGGTGTCACTTGGTGTCTACACTTCATACTCCTACTCTGTGCTGTATGCTCCCTGCACAAGCTCTGACAATGAGAGCGCCACTGCCCCCTAATGTAGTGGCGGTGCTATTGCTCTTTATTCTAGGACAGTAAAAACTGACTTAGAGAAACCTTCTTTAAACATCTGTCTCCAGGAAAATGTAAAATTCAGTCACATCTGGCAGCATCTGACAACATTCATCTAATTCATATGACCCCCCCCCCCCCAGTTTTAGGGGTTGGTTTGGTTTCTACACCCAATCTGGGTTTTAAAAACTTGGGTTTTGCACTACATTTTTAGATTTGAAGAAGATTTTTGGATGAGCGGTGAAACATCTTCAAACCAGTGAAGAATTCCAGTAGTTCATGGTGCACACCTAACATATTCCAGCTTTGCATATAATAATAGCTGTACCTTATCAGATTATTATACTATTTGGACTTTAATAGAACATTAAGAGAAAGTACTTGCGTAAATAATCACGTGCATGGATTAAAACTCAAATCTTAATTATTTATTGAACAAATCACTGTGTGGATGCAAAACAACTTTCTCCAGCTAAACTCAGAAAAAACTGAAATAATCGTCTTTGGGCCACTGAAGCAAAAAGAACGTGTAATCAGTCACCTTCAGTCTCGTTCTTTAAAACCAAAAACACAGGTTAGAAATCTAGGGGTGCTAATGGACTCAGACCTGAACTTTCACAGCCACATAAAGTCAACAATTTCAACAGCCTTTTACCATCTAAAAAACATTGCCAAAATCAAAAATATAGGGTCTAAACCAGACTTGGAGAGACTGATTCATGCATTTGTCTCCAGCAGGTTAGACTACTGCAATGGCCTGCTCACTGGTCTCTCTAAACGAGCTGTTTAAAACAACTACAGAACATTCAGAACGCTGCAGCTCGAGTCCTGACTAGAACCGGAAAATATGACCATATTAGTCCAGTGCTCATGTCTCTGCACTCAGAGAATAGACTTTAAAACAGCTTTACTTGTGTACAAGTCTCTTCATGGTCTAGCACCAAAATACATCTATGACATGTTAGAGCCATACGAGCCATCTAGGACCCTGAGAACCTCAGGGACTGGTCTCCTGCAGGTGCCCAGAGTCAGGACTAAACATGGTGAAGCTACATTCCAGTTTTCTGCAGCTATAATCTGGAACAGTCTTCCAGAGAATGTGAGACAGGCCTCAACGCTGACAATGTTTAAGACCCGGCTGAAAACAGTTCTGTTTAACCGTGCATATGAAAACTGAAAGTATCTTATCTGCACTCTTCACTCTTTTTTAAATTAATGATGAATTCTATGTTTTATGATTTTCCTTTTGTGATTTTGTGTAACTGTAAAGCACTTTGAATTGCCCTGTGTATGAATTGTGCTCTACAATAAACTTGCCTTGCCTTGTTAGCATCCGTGCTAACTTGTTAGCATCCGTGATATCATCCGTGCTAACGTCTGTGCTAACTTGTTAGCATCCGTGCTAACGTCCATGCTAACTTGTTAGCATCCGTGCTAACTTGTTAGCATCTGTGCTAACATCCGTGCTAACCTGTTAGCATCCGTGCTAACCTGTTAGCATCCGTGCTAACCTGTTAGCATCCGTGCTAACTTGTTAGCATCCGTGCTAACATCCGTGCTAACTTGTTAGCATCCGTGCTAACGTCTGTGCTAACTTGTTAGCATCCGTGCTAACATCCGTGCTAACCTGTTAGCATCCGTGCTAACTTGTTAGCATCTGTGCTAACATCCGTGCTAACCTGTTAGCATCCGTGCTAACCTGTTAGCATCCGTGCTAACTTGTTAGCATCTGTGCTAACATCCGTGCTAACTTGTTAGCATCTGTGCTAACATCCGTGCTAACCTGTTAGCATCCGTGCTAACTTGTTAGCATCCGTGCTAAAATCCGTGCTAACCTGTTAGCATCCGTGCTAACATCCGTGCTAACCTGTTAGCATCTGTGCTAACATCCGTGCTAACCTGTTAGCATCCGTGCTAACTTGTTAGCATCCGTGCTAAAATCCGTGCTAACCTGTTAGCATCCGTGCTAACTTGTTAGCATCCGTGCTAACATCCGTGCTAACATCCGTGCTAACCTGTTAGCATCCATGCTAACATCCGTGCTAACTTGTTAGCATCCGTGCTAACTTGTTAGCATCCGTGCTAACCTGTTAGCATCCGTGTTAACATCCGTGCTAACATCCGTGCTAACATCCGTGCTAACCTGTTAGCATCCGTGTTAACATCCGTGCTAACATCCGTGCTAACATCCGTGCTAACATCCGTGCTAACATCCGTGCTAACCTGTTAGCATCCGTGCTAACTTGTTAGCATCTGCAACAATATCAACAGCCTTTTACCATCTAAAAAACATTGCCAAAATCAAAATTATAGACTTGGAGAGACTGATCCATGCATTTGTCTCCAGCAGGTTAGACTACTGCAATGGCCTGCTCACTGGTCTCTCTAAACGAGCTGTTAAACAACTACAGAACATTCAGAACGCTGCAGCTCGAGTCCTGACTAGAACCAGAAAATATGACCATATTAGTCCAGTGCTCATGTCTCTGCACTCAGAGAATAGACTTTAAAACAGCTTTACTTGTGTACAAGTCTCTTCATGGTCTAGCACCAAAATACATCTATGACATGTTAGAGCCATACGAGCCATCTAGGACCCTGAGAACCTCAGGGACTGGTCTCCTGCAGGTGCCCAGAGTCAGGACTAAACATGGTGAAGCTACATTCCAGTTTTCTGCAGCTAAAATCTGGAACAGTCTTCCAGAGAATGTGAGACAGGCCTCAACGCTGACAATGTTTAAGACCAGGCTGAAAACAGTTCTGTTTAACCGTGCATATGAAAACTGAAAGTATCTTATCTGCACTCTTCACTCTTTTTTAAATTAATGATGAATTCTATGTTTTATGATTTTCCTTTTGTGATTTTATGTATGTTTTGCTCTCCTTTTGTGATTTTGTGTAACTGTAAAGCACTTTGAATTGGCCTGTGTATGAATTGTGTTCCACAAATAAACTTGCCTTGCCTTGCCATGCCTAATTAATTTCATCAGAACACACATAATGTACGATTATTATGGGATCCAGGTGTCTGATAGTTTCTCTTACACCCGCCTGGACTAACTCCTGAAGACCAGAGAATCCATCTCCTGCTGCAGGAGTTCTCTTCCAGAATCAATGGAGTGCGTAGAGCAGTTCCAGTTGATACCTACAGGAAAACCCCAGACTTTATCATAGCGTGGGATCAAAGACGGAAAAATAAGACGCCGGAATCGCTAAAGGACGCTTCAGCGAAAGGCAAATGACATTCATTACTTTGGTTGTCTCCCTCCGTAATGAAGTTATTGTTCTACGAGTGAGAAGAGGCCCGGGTTCAATTATGCCGCAAGGTCGCTGCTTATTGATTTACCATTCATCTGTTGTCGGGGTCATCACCAGCGAGGTAGCGGTGATGATAAACCTGATTATGGACGGATAGTTCAGGTGGTCTTATGAAGGAAGGAAGGAAGAAACGAGTAGGAAAGAGTAAATAGGAAGAACAGAACATGAATCAGTTAATTTAAAATATATTTTCTATTGACATTCGACAATGTCATGGAAGAAAAGTGTCACTAAGAAAAAGGCCACAAACAAATATAAAAGAAAGAGAATACTCCCTATAATGAAATATCTATTTCCATTTCTGGCAATTCCCCCTTTTTTTTGAACGCCATAATTGAAAACTAATGAATTGATATGGAAAATATTAAACATTTCCGCGCCGCGTGCCCTGAATTATCCGCATCCAGAGCCGCGCTCCTCTGGGGTTCTCCTCCATTCCGTCAGATGCTTTTTTCCAATTAGAGGCGTCGTTAAAACGTCGCCGAGCAATTAACGAGCCGGTTGGATCCAGTCATCGTACGATCGGTGCGTGGATAACACATCTCAGATTATTTCAATATTTAAATACACAAAGTGAATTGAACGCTGTATATACTGTTTTTAATGATATCAGATGAAAGTTTCATTCGTCCAAATCTTCCAAAACCCTCATTGTGAAAGTCAGTAGCTTGAAATTGTCTGGTGAGCATCTCAATGCTTAAGAGCCTCTAATCTCAGAGACCTGGATTCAGACGAAGGGGGAATGCTAATGTTCCTCCGTCTCTGCTGACGCTGCAAACAGGAAAGTGTTGGCCCTGATATATTTATAAGGTGATAATGCATCAGCTTGTTCACTCATGCAATGCGGATTAATACCAACATACTATTCTCGTTGTTAAATCGCATATGAACGAACCGTAAAGGTGGAATTTCTAATGGATCTGCTGCTACAGTCAAGTGATACTGATGGTAGTTCATTTAGCGGCTACGCCGTCAATTACCCTCCTTAGCAGAAAACCAAATCCTTTTAGAGTGTCGCTAAAAAAAAAAAAATCCATATGAACATCTATCCAGCTGTCACACAACGTTTATTAAGCGACTGCTGCGTTCGGCTGTACTGACGGAATAATAAAAAAGGACACTGAGGGAGATTAAGAGTGGAAAAAGCAGAGGAATGTCCTTGCTAAAATAGTTTATAATGTCGCAAACTATGGAGGATGCATCGGCAACAACAAAAACATCAATGGTACGCAGGAATATCATCAAATATTAAAAAATCTAGTGCCACTTTTATGCATTGCTAATCACCCACGAGAGGCAGGTCCATATGTAGTTGAAGTGAATGCACGCAGCATTGTGTACACATATTTCACTGAGCATTAATATGGAGAATGAGGCAAAGGCAGTTCTCCTCCAAGGCAGGAAAATCAGAAACGAAGCTCTGCCCGCGTATAAACGTGTTTGTGTGTATGTGAATGAGAGGAGGAGGAACGAGCGCGTTTGCATGCGTCGCCATTTGTTTCGCCTTCAGCCCTCAGACCTTGATTCGAGCGATATTTTAAACTTGGATTCTAACGAGCAGAAGAGGAGAATCATGGCCGTGCAGCGCGGTGAGAAAAAAAAAAAAACGATTTACGAACTACGCCGCACAGCGAGGCCTCATCAGGCCCGCGGAGATGAAAACACTCACGCAGAAACACAGTGGAGGTAATGCTGATCGAGTGCTGCGTCTCAACACAGTCGATTTTGGAGAAAATATTAAGTGACAATCAGTCACTCTGCTGCTGAAATGGGATCTGCGTTTTTTGTTTTGTGTTTTTCTTTATTTCCCCCACTGCACAAACAAGAGCTGGAACCCATTAAAGACGCGTTAAATCCCGACTCAGCCTTCAGATTTAGTTGGATTCACGACGCGATTCAGCCACTGCCACACAGGTCATAATTCCATCTTCAATATATATATATTTATATACTGGAAAACAAGCATATTTCTATGTTTATTCAAGTTTCTCACTAACAGCTGCATGAACACATGATGACGTTTTACCATCTTTACATCATAGTTTTGCTTAGTTTTCAGGTGTCAAAGCAGAACAGGGCGGAGCTTATATGCTAATTAATACACATTTTACTGTCTAATTAGTAAAATAATTGAATTAGGGGTGTGGTAGCACCTTCAATGCATTTTTAACACACATCCCAGACAGCAGACAGGCATTGAAGCTACGTTAAATCATTGAACCCATGTGTGATTTAAATGTCCATTCTGAGGATTCAGATGGGAAATGAATATCGTTTCAATATCAGCTAAGGACATTTGCAGCATTTTAAGGACGCAGCATCAACACCTGACAGCAGCTTCATCAGAGAACGGTTGAAATAACATAATATTTCATAATAAAATAACATTAAAGGAACTGGTCCCACAAAAGACAAAACAACATACCATATCTGAGCTTTTAAACATCTCATACTGGAGTCAATTAGTAAGAAATGATTGTGTGAGGTCACTTATCAGTAGATTTAATCCTTTAATAGTTTAATAGTTGAGGGTTAACGTGCTTTCTTTACCTTTTATAAAGGGTGAGCTTTGTTTTTTAGACATTAAAAGTATGAATTGACGCAACAGGAGCAGGAGATGACAACAAAACGCTTTATGTTAGACGCTCTGTCGGCTTTTGATGCAGCACCAAAGAATAAAATATATATATTCTATTAATCCCTCAGCTTTTCCTGAAACAGCTTTTACCTTCACAGTCTGTCGTTTTCCTCCACGATTTGTTTCCACCTCGTGTGTGTTTACAGGTTAGAGACACACACGCAGTTTGATGCGTCTGCTTGTCTGACTCGGTGTGTGTGTGTGTGTGTGTGTGTGTGTGTGTGTGGCGGGGGGGGTAAGCCTCTCCCATCTGTCGCCCCCCCAGCAGGTGGCCTGGGAAACGTAGCACGACTCAGACGTAACAGGACAGGAAACAGGAAGGTGACGGTGCTACCTGGCGGTGGGGGGGGGGGGGGGGGGGGGTGGGGGGGTCAGTCCAATCGTGTTGGAACCCTGCAAACTGCACATATGTGTAGGTCTCAGGTGTGTGTGTGTGTGTGTGTGTGTGTGTGTGTGTGTGGCCAGCATCATTAAAGCCTCCGCTGCAGCGTCTCAGGGCGACGTCTGGAACCGCAGCAATTTAAACAAATCTCGTTAAGCCTCCAGACATAGCCTCTTTTCGTATTTCCTGTGCAGCCACAGGCTGCAGACGCCTTCTGCAATTTCCTCTGCAACGTCCGATTTTGCAGGAAATAAACAAGTCAAAATGTGACGTTTAGACTTTTTAAGGACAGCGCAGTGGTGCTAAAGTTAATAAAAGTGGTACTGGGCCGTCATTTCCTGTGTAAACTGTTCAGTTATATGTTGTTTTATGCCAAATATGTTAAAAAAAAAACACTTCCTGTTAAACAGTTTGTGGGTCAGTAACTAACAGAGCAATAGATGCTGGAGCAGACAAACCATCATCGCAATAAAAAATTAAGATAAATGTATAAAATAAGAGCCAATAAGACGAGTTCTGAACGTCCAATCACAGTGCAGCAAAATGAAACACACACACACACACACACACACACACTTTGGAATGCAACCTTAGATTTTGGGAACTTGTGACGTTTTACACAATTAATCTTCACGTGCAAGCTTCGGGCTAAATAACAGAGATTTTTAAATCTCACACACAGACGCAGACGCTTCGTCCCACGAGGATGATGACATGGAAAGACCTGGACATGACACACACACACACACACACACAGCTACACACAGCTACACACACACCATATGGAGATTAGGATATTGATGGCCTCAGACATGACATGTGACACTATGACCGGAGCACGCACGCACACACACACACACACACACACACACACACACACACACACACACACACACACACACACACACACACACACACACACACACACACACACACACACACACACACACACACACACACACACACACACACACACACACACACACAAACCTGCATCCCCCTGACAAATCCTATTAAAGGAAAAGAAATGGTTGTAGGGTCTAATCCCCCCCCCGCTCTAACCTGAGCTGCAATGCATGACAGTCACAGATAAAGTGGAAGGAGAGAAAGAGACAAACGAACGTCGAGCATCACCGCTGTTAAACAAAACGTAGTGAAGTAAAAAAATATTAAATATCACTTCTGACGTGAACTACCTGAATCCTGTTGACAGGAATTTGAGCTTCTGATTCCGAAAGCTGGGCAGGAGTCAGGAGTGAGTGTTACTGGGGATGAAGACGTGTTTCTGACGTCGCTCACATAGTTTATGATGATTTAATTTACAAGAACAGATCTGAGGATGTTTTTTTGTTTTTTATTTAATGCCATTATCTGTGTGACAAAGCTGCTTTTCCTCTGGACGCTAGCCTGAAAAACCTCCAACACGTTTCATGCTGTTTTAGTTTAAAAATTGGATTTAAAAAAAATGCAAGACGCTTAAATTAAATAGGTTAATTGGGGATGATTCCCATCGGAATTTTTATTTGACCCCATGAATACACAATTAGGCAGAGGAACAGATTTAAAAGATAAAGATAATCTCCAATCAGCGTTTTCCCTCCTTAGTTTTCCCCCACTCACAAAGGCAGCTTTTATAAAAACGTGTGTGTTGAGGTGGATGGATGGCTGCTGAACAAATAAAGGGTGTGTGTGTGTGTGTGTGTGTGTGAACGTTTGTTGACTACAGGCACAATACGAGCGGAATGAGCCGCTGATTAATGCGTCGCCTTCTTCAGCCGTCGCACAAAAGATTATGAAAATCTGCTGCTTATAATAAGAATTATCCTGGTTGATTTATGGGGGGTTTGTACATCATTAGACTCTAAAATATAGTGAATAGAACTTCTCCCTTCAGTGAATGAAGTGGTTAGATTGTGCAAACTTGCAGTTATTTTTTTACTTTTTGGATTGTGAGAACATTAGTGCCTCTATAATCTAGTAACTAGCATCACTACATCATTATTTTACTGCAGGGGGATTTATCATATAAAGCTCAGACCCTCCAATCTAACAATCTATTTGCAGCAACTTTTAACTAAACACCAACTACCAAGCTGATACAAATCCACAGTAATGACACACATGCTTTTTGTCTGTACAGCACAGAAAGCCTAACAGCTCCACCCCTCCTCCCTGAAGCGGCGGATCGCTCATTGATGAAAACGGGCCTGATGTTTGATGGATGGCCAGAGCCGCGCAGCAGGCCGCGGAACACGCATCAATCAGCGCCGGCGGCCATGACGCCCCAGAGAGGAGGACGGTGACGGATGGTTCGACCCCTGAACCACTTAACACCGCTCCACCCACGGACGGAGCAGGTGGAACCCGCACAGGAAACGCTCGGCGAAACGGAGGTGAAAGCGAGAAACACCCGACGACTCGAATACCTGGAAGGGATGTAAGTGGAAAAGAGGACAGACCCAACTTATTTACTTATTCAAGCTTGTGTTGGAGAAACTGTGGAGCACAAACTCATCCTTTAATGTAGGACAGGACCAAAATATATAAGGCTGTTTTGTTTTTTTGTTTTTTTTCCCAATTAGGCCTTTAATTCTACATCACAACGTTATGTTCTAGTCACCCAAGGTGTTATTTTCACATTTGGAGATATGCTGAAGGCTTTAAGTCTTTCAACAATAATACATTTCAATACAATTATATCCCTTCTACCATATATATATATATATATACACACACACACACACATACATACATATATACACACACATATACATATATACATATATATACACACACACATATACATGTATATATATGTACACATACATATATATACATATACACATACACACATATCTATACATATATATATATACATATACACATATACATATATATACATATATACATATACATATATATATATATATATATATATATACACAGATACGCAAGGGTGCTTTCACACCCCTAATTCAATTAATATTACTAATTAGACAGTAAAATGTATATTAATTAGCATATAAGCTCCGCCCTGTTCTGCTTTCACAACTGCAAACTAAACAAAATGTGATAAAATTAAATTATGATGTAAAGTTGGTAAAACGTCATCATGTGTTCATGCAGCTGTTGATGAGAAACTTAAACATACAAATATGCTTGTTTTCCAGTTACACACATGTGTAACACACACGTTACACACAGTAGTAATGAATATATTAAATAAATATTCATTGGCCTCCCCCCCATGCCTAATAGAGCCACTGTAGTTTACCCTGAGATATTTTGTTTAAATAAAACACTTTCAGAGCATCAAATATGTATATATGAGTGTACAAGCAAGGGTAGGGATTATTCATTATTAACCTGTCATGTGATGAGGGATGAAGACAGACGGGCAAACTTTAAAACAACGTTAAAACACAGTTTTTCCACCGTTGAGCCCCCCCCCCAACCCAAAAAAGACAACTGGCAACTATCCACTTTGCCACTAACAGGTAGAAGGATGCAATCAATTATTTAACATAAAGAGCCCACATGAAGACGTATGGGGATGCAAAGAGGAGTTGAAGGTGGGAATGTGGGTGAGAGAGAAACAGCCCAATCACTCGGTTTTTCTCCATTCCAACCTTTTTTTCCCTCCTCCCCACCGCTCTATCCTGACACTTTTATTTCCTCGTCCTCCGAGCTGAGGGCGATGATTACAGTCAGTGATGGAGTTCAGGAGGGCTTTGTCTTGTGTGCTCCGTATAATACGCTTCTTATGAGATATTACTGGTAAATAATTCATACGTTGGAGTCGCACAAACAAGCGCGTTTATGCATTAGCCTGCACACACGCTGCTTCAGTCACACACACACACACACACACACACACACACAGTGCTACAGTTTTCCAGGTAAAGGCGGAATTTCAGATATTTTTCACAGCAATTACGTGTGGAACAAACCATAATCGGATATATTTTACTCCTCAACTTGGTTGAAGTCGTTTAATGGTGCCTCAGTATGAAGAAAAAAAACACCTGTGATATCATTTAATAAAGTGGTGTTTGTCAAGGATTGTTCACACATATGAAAAAATGCCCTAATTACATAGAGTACAGACACAGGTCATTTCTGTGATTTACTACACACACACACACACATATATATATATATATATATATATATATACACACACACACATAAATATATATATACATATATATATATACACATAGATATAGATATACATATATATGTGTGTATATATATATATATATATATTTATATGTGTGTGTGTGTGTATATATATACACATATATATATACACATATTTATACACACACACACAGATATAAATATATATATATATATACACACATATATATTTATACAATCACACATATATATATGTATATATATACATACATATATATACACATGATACACACACACACACACACACACACACACACACACACACGCATAGGAGACCATTTAAACACTTTCTTTTTTCCACTATAAAACTACAAGGTACTTATTTCATTATTCTGTTTTTTTTGACACACACTGTGCAGGGTGCGTGGCCTTAACAATACTGTGACTGGATGTTTTTTTTATTCTCAGGATCTTACGGCAGATCCATTTAAAATTCAGAGGAAACCTTTTCCCGTCAAGCCCCAGCGGGTCATCACCTGAGCAGAGTTGGCCTTTTAGAAGAAGACGCAAGGGGACGTTAATTCCCTCTCTCTGACTTGCTTGTGAATTGCAATAAATAAATAAATAAATAAGGGAGAGATGCGTTTATTTTTTATCAGCATGCACCATAGTCTCTTTATCAAGTAATACAATAACTGCACATAACAGAGTGGGAGACGTGTGATAAACATTCCTACACGCCAATGTCTGCTGCTTTAAATCTGCACAATAATGTCCTTAGTCTGTAGATTGGGCCACAGGGGTCGGCCGTGTTAAAGTGAAAAGCAGGAAAATAAATTACACAGAGTAAAAAGACAGAGTAATGAGCGTGCTGAGTAAAGACAAATTCTATGTTCTTCTACTGCCTGTTACGGGACAGTGATGCTGCGTATGGAGTTTGTGACCTTTTGCCACATTTGAGGCTTCAAACATAAAGATATAAAACTGTAATTTCTTGTGAAGAATCAACAACAAGTGGGACACAATCATGAAGTGGAACACATTTTTATTGGATATTTTAAGCTTTAACGAATAAAAAACGAAAAATTGGGCGTGCAAAATCATTCAGCCCCTTTACTTTCAGTGCAATAAACTCTGTCCAGAAGTTCAGTGAGGATCTCTGAATGATTCAATGTTGACCTAAATGACTAACGATGATAAATGGAATCCACCTGTGTGTAATCAAGTCTCTGTATAAATGCACCTGCACTGTGATAGTCTCAGAGGTCTGTTTAAAGTGCAGAGAGCATCATGAAGAACAAGGAACACACCAGGCAGGTCCGAGATACTGTTGTGGAGAAGTTTAAAGCTGGATTTGGATACAAACAGATTTCCAAGCTTTTAACATCCCAAGGAGCACTGTGCAAGCAATAATATTGAAATGGAAGGAGCATCAGACCACTACCAAGATCTGGCCGTCCCCCTAAACTTTCAGCTCATACAAGGAGAAGACTGATCAGAGATGCAGCCAAGAGGCCCATGATCACTCTGGATGAACTGCAGAGGTCTACAGCTGAGGTGGGAGAATCTGTCCATAGGACAACAATCAGTCGTATACTGCACAAATCTGGCCTTTATGGAAGAGTGGAAGCCACTGTAGTCATTCATTTCATTTCCAAATACCTCCCACTTGAACTCACATTTGTTCTGCTCCCGCTCAAAGTTTAGTATTGCTCTCTTATTATATTAATAATGCTTACACAGAATCCTGTGTTCCAGTGTCTAAAAATATTATTAAATAAAATATTCATTTCATTTAGGGTTTTACCTTCTTGTATGATGTTAATCTATGTTGTGTTGCTTTTGTACAAACTTTAAAGCACATTGGGGCAAATCAGTGGTTTGTGATTCTGGACTATACGAATAAAGTTTAATTGAATTCATCAGTCTAAATTACATCTGTTGTTTTTTTAGCTGTTTCACAGCAAATCTGTGTAAACATCAATATGTCAATAGGTCTAAGAGCAATCAGCAAGGACAGAATAAATTATCAGCATGTAAAAATCAATAAATCAAGCTCTCAAATTGAAAAACAAACACTCTGGAATAAATACAGAGGAAAAACTCAAACATAAATTTGCTCAGATCATCACTCTCACACGTCATCTATGACATTTTTTGCGTATTTTGATGACTTGTTTGTCGACTACATTCAGTTCATTATTACTCCACTTGCTGGCTCTAGCGATTTGATTTGTTCTGTTTATTTTTTATTTTTTTTTACACTTTTGTAAGAAAACTCTTTACACACACCTGTGTGTGTAAAGACCAGCGATACCTCCTCTTATCAACAACGCCCCCCCAGGAACTTTAAGTGGAAAAAGGACAATAAATCCATAAGTATGAGACATCTGAGAGGCTCTTTTTGCGTTTTAAATAACCCTGCTGAGTTTATTCTAACGTGCAGACGGCTTTTAAAAGCCCCGGGTTCTGCTTACACAGCAAATACCGGTTTAAATCACGTTTTTTACCGGCTGATGCAGACAGTCAGTGGAGTCAGGGATGGAGATTTCTGTTGTTTCTGCACGGGGATGTGAATCACCGTCAGTCAACCAGGATCTGATTTTTTTTTTTTTTTCCCCCCACAATGGTCGGCGCAGGACGGAAAAAACGGTGTCACATTTGACAAATAAATCAGCCGAAGGTAAAGAGAAGAGTCCTCGTCCTGCAGGTTTCCTGCTGCTGCTTTACATGAATGCTCCGTCCTCTCAGGGACACGGTAACTCACGTTGCATTACCAGGCCCCGAGGACATTTTTCAATTATTAACAGCACGCACACACACACATGCGCACACACACACACACACTGTTTTACAGTTGCACAGACAGAGGGAAAAGCAGAGCGAGGCAGAGGAAATGACAAAGCCTGTGTACCAGTAATATCACTGTGTCTCAATGAGGAAGTGTGGGTAAGGGAAGATGAGCTGAGTGTGTGTGTGTGTGTGTGTGTGTAGGTATTCTACATGTTGAGATGTAATTCTGTTCCTTATGTGATGCCGTGGGGAAGTGAACGTTCGTCCTTAATAGAAATCATTCATTTTAGGGGAGAAGAATTGGTTTAAAAGTTTAAGGTAAGAGGTTAGGCAACGAATGTAAGTCAATGTAATATCCTCTGAACTCGTGTGTGTGTGTGTGTCCATAAGTGCGAGTTTAATATCCACCCTATTTACCCGGAGGCTAGAAACGAGGATTCGTTTTAATATAAATCAATCTGCCAGTTTGGTCTCTTAAAAAGGTCAGAAACCAGCCGTTTTCAGTCAGAGACTCAGGAAAAATCTAAAAAAAAAAGGTAAAGTCAGGTAGAAGTTTAAGGACAGAGAACACTAGAGCTGGAACAGTGATGCAGATGTAAAGAAATATGTAAAAACACAAAAAATACACGTGCAGAAGCTCCTCTGAGATGCTGAAGATAAGATTATCCTCAATTTTTATTTAAATGACATTAGCAACAGCAGCAGGGAAAAGAAATATTGCAAACAGAATATAAAAAAAATATATATATACAATATAGAATAGCTGCACTGAAAGATTAGTTTATCAATGGAATAGGATTTAATTATAAGGAATAATTATTATTATAGGAAAAGTGACTGTTATCCATGGACATTTAAATGATGGGAACCAACATTTTCGACTTTCTCATGATTTGTCACTGACCTACACGCTCATTATTACACACCTATGAGTATTATATTCCATTTATGTTGAGTTTGTTGCATACGATGCTGCTAAATATCATTATTTTATGTGATTGTTGGACATTTTATTCCAAAACTACGATGGTGGCTCCATCACGTTCCAGCCACCAGAGCATCAGAGCGATGCCGTTACGATTAATCCTAAAAGGCGTTTGATGCTTTTTTTTTTTTTTTTTGGACCAAGGTTATAATCCTGGCACAATCAACTCTTATAAATTCGGCCAAAAAAAATAAATAAATAAAAATAGCCGAAGTCTGCATGCAAATCCAAAAGCAACACACCCTGCAGACACAATTAAAAACTTTTAATACAGACAAACAGGCCAGTGGTTGTTTGTTCTCTCTCAATCAGGCCTTGGACACACACACACACACGCACACACACACACACACACACACACACGGGTTTAACGCCAACCGTGTCGCCAGTGGTGTAAACAAACAGGAAGTAGGAAAATGGAAGAATAATCCACCAATAAAACACCAAACCAACACTTTTCTCCACCAGCTGTTGACACATTTTCTGAACATGATCATTTATTTTTACAAATCAGCCACAGGAGGTTCTAGAAAACTAGAAAACCATGAATGCACCTTCATATTCACCAGTATAGTAGTTCTCATATCTATAGATCTGGATCTGTTAATTCAGTTTAAGGAGGTTTAATTTCTATTTGGCTCAAATCATCTTGCAGAGCTCATCTTTACTTCTGTGATTCTAACAAACACCTGTATAAAAACACCTGTATTTTAATCTTGGTGTTTAACCCTCTATTACAGTGTTTCCATAGTTTAATTAAAATTTATCTTCATTTTTTCTAAAAAGCTGTGATATAAAAATCTATGTTTTTACAGTTAGGCGTGAAAAAGGAGGCTTTTATTTTGAAGGACATACAATTTATGAGGTCACATGACCAGTCCCTTCTTGCTCATTGGACATTTGACATGTGAGCATCATTGTCTCACAACTAAACATTAACTTTTATAGAACACCTGATTTTTGATCTTGATGTTTTAACCCTCTATTACGTAGTGTTTCCATATGGAAAAGAATTAATTTATCTTCATTTTTATAAAAAGCTGTGATATAAAAATCTATGTTTTTACAGTTAGGCGTAAAAAGGAGGCTTTTATTTTGAAGGACATACAATTTATGAGTCACATGACTTTTTGCTCATGGAAAAGTTTCACCAAAAAAATATTTTAATATCTGAGGTAATTTATTTTTTTTTTTCATTTAATTTATTTTTAATTATGAAAGAAATATAGATAATAGAAAATGTTGAATGCATAAAACCTAATGGGAGTGTCATTTATTTACATAACATATGATACTATCCTGAGACTATGTTGAAAACTATATATACACTTTTAATATATCTATTATTTAGGCCATTTAAGGTAATAAAAACAAAACATTTTATAGATGGTTGTAAATGCTGATATTAACTCGTGGTTGATTTTTTCGTGTTTCCATGTTTGGAAAAGAATTACTTCAATTTCATTTTTCTAAAAATCTGTGATATAAAATCTATGTTTTTACAGTTAGGCATAAAAAGGAGGCTTTTATTTTGAAGGACATACTATTTATTATTGTTTAAGTCACATGACCAGTCCCTTTTGACATGCGAGTAAAAACAGCAGTTTCTAAGCATTGTATTCAGCAGTTCAAGGAGGTTCAGCTTCTATTTGTCTCTTCCTCTGGTGGAAGCCGTGCATCGCTGATCCATCTTTCCTCACCTTGTCAGCTTTAATTTGCCAGTTTTCCATCTGGCGCGAACCCGAGGTGACAATGACAGGCTGATTGTGTTCCGCCTTAATTAGAACAGAGTCTTACAAATAAAAAAATAAAAAAACGCACGAGGAGACATGGCGCGACGAAGCCGCCGTGAAAGCAGACAAATATTTAATTAAGGCGCGAGGGGCAGATGTGACCGCGTGTCAGAAATTGATTCGTTTATATTCGCGGCATTCGATGTGGCGTCGGAGCAACAAGTGTCAGTTCTGCTGAAATCAATCAGCTGCAGCGGCGTGATGATCGACAGACCGTGGTTTAACGGGGATATGAACGCGAGCCGGTTAAAAAGACATCATCAGCCTGATCAAATACAGCAGCAGCAGGAAAAAAAAACAGGTGAGGCCCAAATGCCAATCAGCAAAGAGAACGCGTGATTACAGGATAAGGAGCTGCAGAGGCCTCTGCTAATGAAGGACGCCACTCGTTGTGACAAATATAATCAGAAAGATGAAGGATGAATATATAACTGGATACTCAAGCAAGAGAAAATGCAAGAAAAGGAGGAAAATATCACGTATATAAAGTCCATATACACTGAAAGTGTGTGTTCCTGGACTGAGGGGAATGTGTAATTCCTACCACCACCCCTGTTTTTTTTTTGTTAAAAAGGATGTGCAACTTGTAGAAGCCGACATGTTAGAGAGCATACATCATGACCAGGTAAATTGAAGTGTCTGGCCACGGAGGATTTTTCATCTTTATTCCTCATGTGCTCCTTTTTATGTTCAGAAATAATCCTTGTTGTTCTCACCCCCCCCCCCTCGCCCAGTTTTGGGTTTTTATCCATAAAAAGAAACTGAGCGTTTGTTTGGTTCTGAAAACACATCCACTTCTTAATGTGGAGTGTTTCTGCAGCGAGAAAAACAAAAAAAAGCATCACTGGAAACACTCCAGTGCACACAGGAAATGTTGAGGAGTTGCAAAACAATCAGTTCCTGGTGTTTTAATTAGGAACGATTGACAAATCTGGGAAAAAACAACTTGATAAGTGGCCACTGGATAAAATAACAGCATTTATAGGTTAAAATGTAGTTAAAATTATCCCAAATCTAATGCAATCTAATGGAATTCATGCACAAGGTGCTGGTTTTTTGCAGTAATAACTGCTCATGTTGCAGCATTTTTATTTTTTTTTTTTTTATTTTAATATTCTATGTGGTCTATAAGGGCAGCAGCATGAATCACTATGAGGGTTGTTTCCCCACTGGGGATAAAAATAACTCAGCAGAGACAGGGACGTATAAAACCACCCCCCAGCCCCCTACGGCAAATCAGAACCTGCTGCTACGCAACTTAGGTAAAAATATTCCTCTTTTTTAATCCTCTTGTGAAGGAATCGCCCATTATGTGTCCAGAACCAGGAGAACCAGTGCTCAGACATGACTTCATTCTGTTTTATCGTGTTTCCTATTGTGTTTATTTTGCAGGACCTAAATATACATTTATGAAAGAAAACCCTGGGTTTTGCTCCTTCCACTTCCTGCTCCGGCAGAAAGCGATAATCAACGCCAACAGTTTACGTTCCAGGTGAGCTGCCGGCTGTTTTCCTCGTCCACTTAAAGACTAATTATCCTAATTACTCAAAATGAATGTGGTAGTGATTTATTGATTTTTAAACGTATGACTTAGCACCTGTGAGCACACGAGTTCAGGCCGAGGATCCGCGTGGCGTTCCCAGCGTGGCGGCCGCAGTAATAACATCCTGGACCACATAAACCGCCTCAGATGATGAGGAAGACCTGTGTGTGTGTGTGTGTGTGTGTGTGTGTGTGTGTGTGTGTGTGTGTGTGTGTGCGCGCCTGCCTGTGAAGGTCATACTCTGATTAGTTATTGATCCCGAACCGACTGTGCTAATGTTTCCTCATAATTATTTAACCACAGACAGACTCAGCCTGTGGACGTGTGATGTGTATAAAACAACATTATCTCTCTGCGCCCTTATTCTTCACTCATCATCATCATCATCATCATCCAGACAGAGCGTATAATGATGCACGTGTAATGACACCGGAGAGCGGCAATGGAAAGGCCAGATGTGTGTGTGTGTGTGTGGGGGAAACAGCAGCGACGCAGCTCTTTGCACTTGGCGTCTTACGCCTCCCTAAACACCACGTCATGATTTCTGGAAGAGAATATGAAGGCGGGTATGAAGAGGAGACGCTCGCTTTGCTGTGACAAGTCTGCAGAAAACACACACACACACACACACACACACACACACACACACACACACACACACACACACACAAGTTTGACTGTATATGTGTTTGCATTCACACTTCATTGTATCCAGATATATGCTGTTCACAGTAAGGGGTATTTTACAGTTAGGGATCGATTTGTCGATTTGTACGACTTTTATAAAATATTAAGTTTGAATTTTGCTGGTTAGATAACTGCAGGATTTAACTTTTTTCAATAAAAAAGTTATAATGGACACATGACAGGGGCTCTTTTTACATTGGCATTGAACTGTCTTCTTTCATATATATATATATATATATACACACACACATACATACACACACATACACACACATACATATACACACACACACACATATACATACATACATACATACACACACATACATACATATACACATATACACACAGATATATACACACACATATATACATACATACATACATACACACACATATACACATACATATATACATACAGACACACAGATTATTGGGTCAGTAGTTAAATCAACAACATAGTGTTTCCAGATAGATTACATCAACTGGAATTACTGATAAATCAATAACAGCTAATCACTCTCACAATAATTATGATTAATGGGATTACGAACATCACTGTAATGTCACCTTATGATCAGAGAGGTGACGCTTCCTTAGAGGAATTTATCTCATCTTTATCAAATAGTGTCATGTCCATTTTATGAGATTGCAGGTAAATTTGCATTAACATTGTCTAATCAATCTTATGCATTTGCATCTGCAAAAAAAGCTCATGGAAACTAAGGTAGAACACCGTACGCATCAGTTCCACGTCTCAAATACCAAAACCATTTATGAGCGTTTCATATATTCTGCTGCCTACGTCATTTACAGGTTGTGCACTCTCAACATTAATTAGGCTGACATTTAAAACTTCTGCATTTCCGCTTTCTCAAACCAACAAGAGGTGATAAAATAGTTTAGTTATTTGCAAGTGTAGTTAGTCAAATCTTCAATATGCTGAAAGATAAAACAAATAAATAACTGGTTTAAAGGTCTTGCATTGAAGATTTATTTATGAACCTGGAGTCAAATATCCAAAGAATATATATATATTTTTTACCAAAGCACGATACAGATGTCGCAGCATCTGTTTTTGCCATGAGTAATCCTTATAAAATGGTTGAATTGAAATGACACAACACAAACACACGCACAAACTTTCACACACACACACACACACACACACACACACACACACACACCAGTAACCATGTTTGTGCTGATTAGTGACTGGATCTTATCGGTGATTTGGAGGGATGATCGACGATTGTTTTTTTTAACTGATCAATACTATCGGAGGTTGTGTGCTTAGTGAGGGCGATAGAAAAGATAGAGACAGAGATGGGGCAGGTGTGTGCAGAGTATGAAGCCGTGCTGTTAGCCGAGGGCTGCAGCCGTGAATGCAGCGGGTCAACGCTCCCACCGAGCGTCCTGAGACGTTTCTGGTGCAGCGGCATGTCCGCCGGCCGAGCGCCATTAATCAGCTCCTCCTCTGCCCACCGCAGCATGTTTTCATGCTAGCATGGCAGCCCCCACACCCCCAGAGCTGGCTAATAAATAAGAGAAACCTGACCCCCCAAAAAGTCCCTGATTCTAATTAAACAATCAGTTTGTCTGTGGGAAAAAAAATCATTTTTAGCAACAAGGTTTTTACAGTTAGGCATGAAAAGGAGGCTTTTATTTTGAAGGACATACAATTTATGAGGTCACATGACCAGTCCCTTTTGCTCCTCACCGAATAAACAATATGAACTCACTATCTGAGGTAATTTATTTTTTGATTTAATTTATTTTTGACTTTATAAGTTATTTTTTTAATATGCTAAAAACATTTATTGCCATATGACAGCAATATGCAAATGGTAAATTCTTTAATGCATAGAACCTAATGGAGTCTCACTGATTTACAGAGCATGAAACTATCCTGCGACAATGTTGGAAATGATATATACTTTTATTATACCCATTATAAGTTATAAAAACATTCAAAACATTGTATAAATGGTTGTAAATGCTGATATTAACTCACTTATAAAACATTCTGAAGTTGACTAAATTGAACTGAACTCAGAAAGAAGCTCTGAGTCTCAGTCTCTGTTCAAACTGAAGTGACCTGAATCTGATTTTCTCGCCCCTATGTGACCTATATCTGATCTTTTAGTGACAGTCTGACCTACAAAGATCTGATTTTTTTTCTTCCCAAATATGACCCAGGTCGCTTGGAAACGTCCTAGAACAAACATATCTGATCTTCTACGATCATTTGACAAACACTGTTCTAGGAGGAAGCAACAACCATGGACAAACATTGCCAATTTTTTTCCTTAAAACACATATTGTACATGTGCAGAAACTATAAAGTCACTCACCGCTAGCGTCCATGTTAACTTCCATAACCATAAAACAATGTGCATGCAGGACACTTTTAAAGGAGATCACATGAAAGTCACAGCGAACTGGAAATGTGAAGTACCGAAAAAACAAACAAAAATGACTTGAGCATCAAGCCCTGCAGCCTGGAGTCTTTTGCAAACCCCTGAAATCCAGTTAAGAAAACCAAATTCTAAAATAATTTATCTGGGAAAACAACCACCAATAACACTTTGATGCATGCGTGTGTGTGTGTGTGTGTGTGTGTGTGTGTGTGACGCTTTTTCACATTTGCATCCACTCACATTTAGTCTGTTTTCTGCAGCAGGTACACAAGAGCCTGTTGGTGTATACAAGAGCACACTTCCAATCAGCCTTCATTAAGTGTGTGTGTGTGTGTGTGCACCTAATTATCAGTGTGTTTGGAAAACCAGATATAAAGAGCCAAATTATATGCACTTGACAAACAACACACACACACACACACGTAGTGGAGAGTACCTGGCAAAAAGACGCCGTTGGCAGAGCTTTAGTTTGCTTTAAACCTCATTTAGAATCTGTTCTTTGTGCAAATGAGGAATGTGAAGAGGGAATGTGAATAAACTCCAAACTGCTTCAGGACTGGACAGTTTAACCAGGATTGGCAGCAAGATGCGTTTGTCTAAAGTTGATCTAGTTTAATCAAACTAATAAAAAAGCACCTGAGTAATTCATTATAAGATATTAATCTCACTTCTGAAGCCCAGTTCTCAGTCAATGCATCTGAGCTGTCAAACATCAAGTTTTTCCACCAACACAGAAATTTATTTTGTCTTAGTCCAGCTTTTTTTTTTTGTCAATAACATCTCGGCGTGAGACAAGACTCGATTACAGATTCAAGAAGAACGACTCCTGTACTTTAAATACAGAACAGCAGCAGCAGCAATGACAGCGGCTTTTCCTGCAGGAGTCGGCACTCGACGTGATTCTTAATTTCCTCGTTGGAACTTATCACTCACACGTACTCGGGGACAGAGTAGAACTTGAGTGGCGACAATTAGTGCGTGGTTAAACGTGTCACTCAGCCTTCAACGTTCCCCTTGAACAACTCCGTGTTATATCCAGAGCCCGAAAAAAGTGTCTCACACTCACTGCGGCTGCAGATTCAGGTCCAAACTACAGAAAATTTGACATAAATGGATGTAAACTGGACATTTAACCTCCATACCAACAACAACGAGGTGAAATGTTTTACCCTCTAACACCTGCACATCATTTAATAATGATTTTGAGTGATTTCAACATAGCCTGCATCAATAATAAATAATCCCCCTAGCAAAAATATCCATAGAGGCTGTAAACACGTTCATTTCTGCTGTAAAGTTATGCATTTTTAAAATAAGAGTTTTTTGGGTACTGACTCACCGGTTTGTACTCGTGCTCTGTTCTTCACTCCTGTTTTGGACTCTGGCTTTTCCCAGCAAACCCTGCACAGGTGGTTTCACTTCACGGCTTAATGAGAGTGTTGATTAACTGGGAAAAAAAACATAAACTGTGTGGGCAGGATCTTTAATCTGTGAACAGAAATACTAATATTTATTTGGTTTGTGGCAGCTTTTGCAATAAACTTTTTTTTGTTGCTTTTAAGTTTGCCATTAACGTTTTTAATGCATTTAGTTTGCAAAATTTGGGAAACTCGACACTGAACAATTCAGACTGAGCTTTCACATATATATGTGTGTATATATATATATATATATATATATATATATATATATATATATATATATATTATTTTAACTGTATATATCTGCATTATGTCTTGTGGTGAAAACAAGTGAGTGCAGGTCAACAGGTTCAAACCAGCTCCAACACAAATCATCTTTACGTTCTATGATTCTAATACTGTATATAAAACACATGTATCTTGATCTTGATGTTTAACCCTCTATTACATAGTGTTTCCATATGGCAAGAAGTAATTAATCTTCATTTTTGAAAAAAGCTGTGATATAAAATCTATGGTTTTACAGTCAGGCGTGAAAAGGAGGCTTTTATTTTGAAGGACATACAATTTATGAGGTCACATGACCAGTCCCTTGTTGCTCATTGGCCATGTGACATGTGAGAATCATTGTCTTACAACTGAACGTTAACTTTTATTCAGATTTTTGGAAAATTTTCACCAAATAAACATATGAATTCATTCATTCATTTCAATATATGATTTTTCTTTTAATTCATTTTGGTTGTTATTTGTTTGTTATTTGTTATATGCTAAGAAAACATGTATTGCCATATGACAGCAGTATGCAAATGGGAAAAAGCATACTGTATATATACTGTATATACTATACATACTTACTGTGTACATCTGCACTATAGTTTGTGGTGAAAAATCAGAAAATGTGAGATCTGAGGAAACAAAGAACCAAACAAACATTCTTCTCCTCCTGAGTGATGAACAGCTGATCGCTGCAGGCCTGTAAACTCACTGAGGCTTTACAAAGGAAATCTGCTGCTTGGTGTTTCACTTAGGAGGAGAAACACAAGAAGAAATGTGGCAGGCAGATGGATGGATGGATGGATGGTACATGGATGGATGGATGGATGGATGGATTAATGGATGGATGGATGGATGGACGGATGGATGGATGGATGGATGGATGGATGGATGGAAGGAAGGAAGGATGGATGGATGGATGGATGGATGGAAGGATGGATGGATGGATGGATGGATGGATGGACGGATGGATGGATGGATGGATGGATGGATGGATGGATTAATGGATGGATGGATGGATGGTACATGGATGGATGGATTAATGGATGGATGGATAGATGGATGGATGGTACATGGATGGATGGATGGATGAGTGGATGGATGGATGAGTGGATGGATGGATGGATGGATGGATGAGTGGATGGATGGATGGATGGATGGATGGATGGATGGAAGGAAGGAAGGATGGATGGATGGATGGAAGGATGGATGGATGGATGGATGGATGGATGGACGGATGGATGGATGGATGGATGGATGGATTCATGGATGGATGGATGGATGGTACATGGATGGATGGATTAATGGATGGATGGATAGATGGATGGATGGTACATGGATGGATGGATGGATGGATGGAAGGATGGTTGGAAGAAAGGACGGACGGATGGATGGATGGATGGATGGATGGATGGAAGGATGGATGGACGGATGGATGGATGGATGGAAGGATGGATGGACGGATGGATGGATGGATGGATGGATGGATGGATGGATTAATGGATGGATGGATGGATGGTACATGGATGGATGGATTAATGGATGGATGGATAGATGGATGGATGGTACATGGATGGATGGATGGATGGATGGACGGATGGATGGATGGATGGATGGATGGATGGATGGATGGATGGATGGATTAATGGATGGATGGATGGATGGTACATGGATGGATGGATTAATGGATGGATGGATAGATGGATGGATGGTACATGGATGGATGGATGGATGGATGGAAGGATGGATGGATGGATGGATGGATGGATGGATTAATGGATGGATGGATGGATGGTACATGGATGGATGGATTAATGGATGGATGGATGGTACATGGATGGATGGATGGATGGATGGTAGGATGGTTGGAAGAAAGGACGGACGGATGGATGGATGGATGGATGGATGGATGGATGGATGGAAGGATGGATGGTACATGGATGGATGGATTAATGGATGGATGGATGGATGGATGGATGGATGGATGGATGGATGGATGGATGGATGGATGGATTAATGGATGGATGGAAGGATGGTTGGAAGGAAGGACGGATGGATGGATGGATGGATGGATGGATGGATGGATGGATGGAAGGTATGTGGATGGATGGATGGATGGATGGTACATGGATGGATGGATGGATGGATGGATGGATGGATGGACGGATGAATGGATGGATTAATGGATGGATGGATGGATGGATTAATGGATGGATGGATGGATGGACGGATGAATGGATGGATTAATGGACGTATGGATGGATGGATTAATGGATATTTTATATAATATATTATATTTCATTTTATTTCTTTTACAGACGTCTATCGCCACCTTTCTTTCCTCTCTAAATGATTCTTCCTGATCCGTCTCTCCACCACTCCACTTATTCGCTCCTGTGTCTCTCACCTCACTTCCCGTCCTTTTTCCAAAAATCTTTTTTTTTTCCTCCACTCTTTCTCTCTCTTGTTCTCGTCCGCCGGGAAATCAAAGAACTCGGATAATTTGCATATCACCACGGTAACAAAAACTCCTATGGTCGTCATGGGAACACACAGGGGGTAACAGGGAGGTTTCATGTTATTTTTTGGACCCTTTCATTGGCTTATCAAGAGGAAAACACTATTTAACACCTTTAATGGTCATTTAACATTGTTGTGAAGTCACAAACTTGTTGAAGTCAAGCCACTTACTGTGGATTGTCAGATATGCACAGAAACTAGTAGGTACCTACATACTGTATGCACACAGGGATAATGATGAGACATCAAATATCCGACTTTTCATGTTTTCATGAGTTTAAAAACACTTTAGCATCATAATAAGCTGAGATATTTGAGTAATCGCACTCATAGGAGTATCAGTGTCATGTTTATCATCATCATTTAATGCTCAGTTTGCTTTGAACTCGGCGTTAATCCCCTCAGGAACAAGAAGAACGCCTGAAGCCAGAGAAAAGAGCGTTATTTCTATACAGGGACTATGGCTGCAGAAGCATTTATGCAAACTCTCACTTAGTCTATTAATAATTATGTGATATAATAACCAAAGGTCAGAAAAGATGTTGAAAATTCCTTCATGTATCAAAGCACAAATTTGCATATCGTCACCCCATTAAAATAATGGCCTCAGTCATTTTTTTCATGTTTTGGGGAAAAAAACCCACAAAAAGTTGTATGTTGCGTCTTAATTATGTAAGATTATGACTTTTATGATAATAAACCATAGAGATTGATTCAAGAATCATGTTTAAAGCTTCTTCTTCACTATAGATTCCTGCTTATTGAAGCAAAATTTCCACGAGTCGACGCATTTTATCCTAAAGAATAAAAAGAACGTCCAAAAATAAAATGTCCTAAGTCACCCTTTTCACTTAAGCAACTATTAAAAAAAATCTGATAGTATAGTATTAGGTTGAGTTTACCTGATGTGAATTATCAAGAGATGATTTAGGCCAAAAAAGAAATGACATAAGGCCAATATTTTAATAGAGTGATGATATTCAGAATATTTGTTATTTCCAACTAACAGAACGATTTCCCCTCCATGTGCTGCAGAACAGAGAAAGCCACATATGTTATTTGAAGAGCAGAAATCGTGTTTAGATCTTTTCTCTGAAAAACTAGATAGATAGATAGATAGATAGATAGATAGATAGATAGATAGATAGATAGATAGATAGATAGATAGATAGATAGATAGATAGATAGATAGATAGATAGATAGATAGATAGATATTTAAAGAAGATAAATAATAGGAAGAAGTTTGTTGTATACGTTCAGGGTCTGATAATTTGTTTCTGTGCAGCATCACTTCTGTGTTTTTCTGTTCACATGACTGTCCTTATTACGCATCCATCAAGTCATTTCATGATGCGTGATCCTCTCCCTGCACCTCATTATGAGTTGGATCACCTCAGGACACACACACACACACACACACACACACACACGTGTTTGACTGTGTGTATAATTACCTGCAATAATTAGTGTTGCACTTAAATGGATTTTGAGAATTCGGGTTCCCGGGGAAAAGAGTTGTTGACCTCGCCCTGAACCCTAGACACACACACACACACACACACACACACACACACACACATGCACATTGCTGTGTACCAGTAACACACGTTTGTGTGTACACATGCAGACGCGCGATTACTTTGATTTATAGATGTAATTTCTGCTTCAACGGCTCCGCCGCCACATGTCACTGCTGTGTGTGATTGTGTTTAAGTGTGTGTGTGTGTGTGTGTGTGATACTGGAGAGGATGAGGAGAACAAGGGTTGGGAGCAGGAAGAAGGAGATGAAATGACTCATTCATGACTCGGCGTGACCTCATGACGCGTCAGCCCTGGAGTTAATCACTGATGAATAGTTAAAGTCCAGTGTGTAGGACCACGGCCCTGTCACATGACGCCCTGCTGAAGAAGAGTGGTACGGGACCTTTATACTACACGAAAACATACAAAACCTCATGATCAGTCACGATAACCAAATACATCACAATTGAAGCATCTTCTGCTGCGCATCCATTAGAAATCATCGCTTTGCTTTGCAAACTCCCACTAATCCACTGCTGCTAAGCTCCATAGGAAGCTGATCATCAGCCTATGTTGTAGTAGCTTTGAATGCACGCGTTTGGAAACGGGCTACGTCGTTTTCTGATCATCTCACAGTTACTTGTGTCGCCTCAGGGAACGTTAGAGCAGCAGAGGAGCCTCCAAGCAAAGTGGTGGTTTACTTCAGGAAGATGCATCATCCGAAACGGTGCAAAAACACCAAAACGGAGATGGAATCATGACGTGCAGAAGTGGCTGCTGCAAGCTTTTCCACCTGTGTGATTTCTTCACATACACATATAATCATTTGTTCACTTTTACAAATGCTTTTTTTCTGTTATTATTATATGACTTTATTATAAAAGTATATACTATATACATATTCTGTATGCAATTGATTTTTGCTAATGAATTAATCAATATATAGTGAGTCTAAGTCTTATTTTGTATGTATGTTACGTATAGTTGTTTATATAGTTTGTATGACAATACAGTGGAAGTCAAACAATTGTTTAAAAACTTAGTAATTATATTTAAAATGCATTTACATTACATTAATAGGTGTGTATCAGTTTGCATTTTTAGAAATAAACTTTCAGTCTAAATTAATTGGAACTCTTGACACCTGAATAGCAGAATGAAGTGACTATGTGTGTATGTGATTAGAGAAAACTCCCTTTAGATGCCTGAAAAAGAGAATAAAGAGTGTATAAAAGCATTCATTTAACGCTAATTCAGTGCTTTGGGCTTGTTATAGTGTGATCGACGCGTATTTGTGTTCATACGAGTTGAATTCTAACTCTTGGTGACATTGACCCGTAAAGACTAAAGACAACTCCGCTGTTAGCGACTTCACAGGTGACTCGTTGTTTAACAGATGGCATTGGAACGCCACACACACACACACACACACACACACACACACACACACACACACACACAGATAACGCAGCGCTCCCAAACACAGAGTTCCACAAACCCAAATGTCCCTGTTGTCCTTGGCTGCCCTGTGAAATGAATTAAACATTTTACACACACACACACACACACACACACACACACACACACACACACACACACACACACACACAGTTCCAAAAAATCCAAATGTCCCTGTTGTCCTTGGCCGCCCTGTGGAATGAATTAAACATTTCGTGGACACACACACACACACACACACACACACACACACACACACACACACCACCTGTTCTTAAAGGTAAATGCTGGTGTTTTACTTTACATTAGTAAAGATAATAACTTAGTCTGTTTAGAAATGTAAGCCCCGCCCCTTTTAGTTTAGGCCCCACCCCCTTTTTTACTTTACTTTTCTCCTTTTACTTTAGTTTTTCCATCAATAGAATCCAGCCAATAAATGTATAAAAACTGCTAGAACTTAACAGCTGCAGTACATGATCAATAACTGATAAAATATAGATAATAAAAGGGTCAATACTGGATGTACGAGTTCCAGAATAGACTTCTACACTGGTCATCGAACGCAGCATTGGAACGACACAATTGAAAAGAAAAATCTTTATGATTTATTGATCGAAAGTTATTTAAGGTTAAATGAACTTTGCAGAATTTCATTGTCCATGACAGAGCTGATCTCACCCTGATCCGATATCAATGTCTGTAAACGTCATTAGCTGCACAATTAAGAAGAATTATCCCAGAAGTATCAGCAGAATCCACAGTGAGAGACCAATCAAAGTCTCTGAGGACAGGAGATGTCGTGTTGCTGTTCGGTCGAGGCGAGGCCGAGATTTCAGATTTTTTTGAGGGGTTTTAGTGACTTGACTTGCGTTACCTCTCACTCTGCCTTTTGTGAAACCAGAGATGGTGAAGTCCATCACAGTTGTTTTGAACCAGACTCATCATCTGCAACGTCTATATACATTATGTACTTATGTGGAAGACATACGGTAAAAGTGTAACTTGTGCAGATGTTGATCATTCACTCACACCTTCAGGCCATCACAGTGTCGCCTGCATTCATGAGTGAGGCGCATTTAATGGGCGTAGTCAAACGGGGATCACAGCGAAAAAGGAGGATGTGCAGCATATTTGAAGAAGAGAAATCCCTCTGCGCTGTGGAGAGGAGAGAGGATTCTGTCAAAGACGCACAGACTGTAAACACTTTACACTTCCAGTCTCTCTGAAAGTCGCCACCTCGTTCTGTCGCTTGCACAACTGTGTGTGTGTGTGTGTGTGTGAGTGTGAAACACTAATGCTAGGGTTAACACTCTCTCTCTCTCTTCACACACACCCTGCACCTTAAGTATGCATTAGCTATGTATGTGTACATGTGTGTATGTGCGTATATATATATATGCAAATATGTAAATATGTGTGTACGTGCATGTATGTATGTATATATGCTTTACTTTTTTCTTGCTATTTATTAGCATTTTCTCTCCATTCTATGTCCATAATGCATACTGTGTATGCTGATCAACAAATTCTACGAATTTTGTACATAGTGTTGTGTATTATTTTTTATAGCTTTTTTTTTCTTTTCTTTTCTTTACTCTGTACGCTGCAGTAACAAGCAAATTTCCCCGTTGTGGGATCAATAAAGTAGTCACAGGTGTTAATTAATAATTTAATTTTTAGCTGATCGTATTTGTGCAAACTATGTTTTATTGTTATAGGATATTTTTGCACGGGTGTTTTTTCTATGAGCAGAGACGAAAAAGTGAAACTTTTCTATAGAGAAACTAACATAATTAGCTATAAGATAACGGTGCTATCGCCAAATAGTAAACTCTGAAGTTACACATTTACAGCAGAGCATTTTGAGATTTCCTGGTGCGTTCAGGTGCACCTTGGAAACTCTGAAATCTGAACTCAAATGGCCACACAGATTGTTTATAATTAGGAGTTTCTGAGTTTTGTTGTCACTTTCTCTTGTTGAATAGTGATCAAAACGCATGATCTGCACTACTACTTTTAATCCTAAACCTGAGATATGTCCTGTCCATCCTAAAAAAAATGCATATGCAAAGTTTATTTTTTTTAGCTCTAATTTGCATTTAATTAAAAATAATTTCCCTCTGCTGTAGCTTCATCTGTTTAGCATTTTTGGGGTTCACAGGATTATTGTTTAAAACCTCGCTGCCTATAATTGATTTATTTGAATAAGAAGGACATGTCAGTTGTTCTGAACCTCTAAACAGCTGGTTTTAGCCTTTTATTTGTCATCTGTTAGTATTATTATTATAAAAATAAAATTAGGCTGAATAAGGCCTAGTAGGAGTAGGAAACGGTGGTTTTGGACATTTGGCTGATTACTGCCCTATTACTGCCCACACAGCACACCACCCACACGTGACATTCTGTTCACACCTCTGGAGATTTGGTCATTTTACAAAGATTTATGGACATCAGCCAGAATATTC
>JAYKQN010000015.1:21947500-21962500 GCA_036785175.1 Eupleurogrammus muticus
CGTCCCTTTGTGTCCTGATTATTGTTCCTGAAACTTTCTTGTTTCACACAATCATTTTTCCACCAGTGCAATTTACTGATTTTTTTTTTATTTTTTATTTTTAAATCAATATTTGCTGTCAGTTTCCACCCTTCAGACTTCTAGTGAAATGCATTTTTAAAAATGTGATATTTATGGTGATCTATGCATGCAAATCATCAAAAACTGCAGTTTTTATCACCTTCTACTGGTTATCATGGTCAAAAACGGAAATATATGTGTAGCTACCACATTGTTTTAATGCCATCATTTTTAATTCCATTCCCTTTGCATGGAATCTGTACGACTTCTGTTTTAATAGGTCACACGGTTTTAATTCTGTGACATGTCATTGTACAATATTACTGCTTTTAAATCCATTTTCAATACATTAATGATTGAGAGTGAATGAGGGGGTTGGTGCATGTCACTCATTTCTTTCAGGGAATTGTACAAGGTGCAACATTTGGTTGGTTGGACTTTATTGATCCCACAATGGGGAAATTTGCTTGTTACTGCAGCTAGTATAGAAAGAGTAAAAGAGTATAGAGTATAGAAAGCTATAAAAAATAAAAAATACACAACACTATGTACAAAATTCGTTGAATTTGTTGATCCGCATGCGGCCCGCAGCCTCAATCATAAAATCAGTAACGCCTGACCCGCGTGTAGAATTACGTCATACATTGGGCAGCAGCGCTGTTACCTGCGTGTTCTTAGTGCTGCCATCTGGAGGCTCAAATAGGAACAGCAAATTTGTATGTGAGGCCCCCCCAATTTTCTAAAATGGCAGCAATTAACAAAAGGAGGAAAGTTTGACTGCGAGGGCCGACGGTTCAAGGATGGGAGGAAATTGGACTATTTCTTCACTGAAATACGAAACCACTGTGTCGGCCTCGTTTGTAAAGAGACAGTGGCTGTTTTTAAAGCACCTGCACTTGTTGATATAGAATAGAATAGAATAGAATAGATAAACTTTATTGATCCCACAACGGGGAAATTTGTGTGTTACTGCAGCGTTACAGATAAAGAAAAGAAAAATAAAGTTGAAGAAGATAAAAAAGACTTTAGAAAAATAAAAAAAAAAACACACACCACAATGTACAAATTCGCAGAATTTGTTAATCCGCATACACAGTATGCATTATCGACAGAATGGAGAAAGAAATGCTAATAAATAGTAAGAACAAAAAGTATGCATAAGCAAGGCATATATACATACATACATGGACGTACATACCTACATACATACACATACACACATATTTGCATATATATATATGGACATACATATCCACGCACATACCCACATGTACACATACATAGCTAATGCACACTTAAGGTGCAGGGTGAGTGTGAAGAGGAAAAAAAAAAGTGACCAGTGTAAAAGTGACAGTGGCTACAGTGAGGTTTATGTTTATGTTATGTTATAGAGTCTTATTGCTGTCGGGATGAATGATCTGCGAAAGCGCTCCTTCTTGCAGCGAGGGTGTTTGAGTCTCTGGCTGAAGGAGCTGCTAAGCGCACCCACTACCCCATGCAGAGGGTGATGGGGGTTGTCCATGATGGATGTCAGCTTTGCCAACATCCTCCTCTCTCCCACCACCACCACCGACTCCAGAGGACATCCCAGTACAGAGCTAGACTTCCGTACCAGTTTGTCAATTTTCCTTCTGTCCCCGTCTGAGCATCCGCCTCCCCAGCAGACTACTGCGTAGAACAGGGCAGATGCTACGACGGAGTCGTAGAAGGTCTTTAACAGGGTCCTGCACACACCAAAGGACCTTAGTCTCCTCAGCAGGTGAATTCGACTCTGGCCCTTCTTGTACAGGACATCAGTGTTAGTTGTCCAGTCCAGTTTATTGTTCAGGTGAACACCCAGGTATTTGTAAGAGACCACTGTCTCAATGTCTTTTCCCTGGATGCTCACCGGTGTGGTGGGGAGGGACTTCCTCCTGAAGTCCACAACCATCTCCTTTGTCTTGCTGGCGTTGATTTGGAGAGCGTTGATCTCACACCAGCTGACAAAGTCGTTGATGACCCCCCTGTACTCCTGGTCGTTCCCATCTGATACACACCCGATGATGGCCGTATCATCTGAGAACTTCTGTAGGTGGCAGTTGTCCGAGTTGTAGGTGAAGTCTGAGGTGTACAGACTAAACAGAAAGGGTGAGAGCACTGTACCCTGTGGCGCCCCCGTGCTGCTGACTACCACCTCAGACACACAGTCATGAAGCCTGACATACTGTGGTCTGTTGGTGAGGTAGTCGATGGTCCAGGCCGTCAGCTGCTCATCCACTCCGGCTCCCTCCAGCTTCCCTTTCAGCAGTGCAGGCTGGATGGTGTTAAAAGCACTGGAGAAGTCAAAAAACATGATCCTCACCGTGCTCGCCGCTTGTTCCAGGTGGGAGAGAGATCGGTGCAGCAGATAGATGACAGCGTCATCCACACTGATGCCGGGCCGGTAGGCGAACTGCAGAGGGTCCAGTGCTGAGCTCACCAGTGGGCGAAGGTGGTGCAGAATAAGCCTCTCCAAGGCCTTCATCAGGTGAGAAGTCAGGGCTACAGGTCTATAGTGGTTGGGCTCCCTGGGCTGTGCGATCTTAGGCACTGGAACTACGCAGGAAGTCTTCAACAGTTCAGGAACCCTTTCCAGGTTCAGACTCAGGTTAAAGATGTGCAGGACCACCTGACAAAGCTGGTCTGCACAGTCCCTGAGCAATCTGGAGCTGATTCCGTCTGGACCTGCTGCCTTCCTGACCTTTGTCTTCTTTAGCTGACTTCTCACCTGATCAGCTGTGAGGCACATCTGTGGCTGGTCCGGGGTGGGGGGAAGGGCTGGCTTTGTTGTTGGTAGGTGTAATGGGGTGGGGGGAGGAGCTGACTTTGATGTGGGTAGGTGTAAAGGGGGTGTGGTGGGATGGAACGAGGAGAGTGAACCTGGGAACAGCACAGCGCCAGAAGAGGGGGGAGAGGGGGGGGACAGCACATGGAGGGGGGTTGATGGAAGCTGGGGTGTGGGGGAGGTTGTTGGTCCAGAATCGAATCTGTTAAAAAACAGATTCAATTCATTGGCCCACCCCCGGTCGGTGGACACTGCTGCTCCTCCATTGTCCTTGAGGTGACCAGAGATCATGTTCATGTTTTTCCAGACCTCTCGGACATTTTTTGATTGGAGCTGCTCCTCCATCTTCCTCCTGAAACTGTCCTTGCCACTCCTGATTTTATGTTTCAGTTCCTTCTGCACTCTCCTCAGTTCCACTTTGTCCCCCGACCAGAAGGCCCTCTTCTTTTCATTCAGCAGGGCCTTCAACTCTGGGGACACCCATGGTTTGTTGTTGGAGAAACACCGTACCTTCTTGGTCGGCACAGTGTTCTCCACACAGAAGTTGATGTAGTCCGTGATGCAGTGGGTGAGGCTGTCGATGTCCTCACCATGTGGCCTGCAGAGTTCTTGCCAGTCTGTACATTCAAAACAGTCTCTCAGGGCCTCACTGCAGTCCTCAGACCACAGCCTGATCACCTTCTTGGTGGGAGGGGTCTTCCTCACTAGGGGGGTGTAGGTGGGTTGGAGGAGGACCAGGTTGTGGTCTGAACAGCCAAGTGGGGGGAGGGGTGATGAGCTGTAAGCCTCCTTTGTGTTGGCAAACAGCAAGTCCAGAGTTTTACTGTCCCTGGTATGGCAGTCAACGTACTGGGTGAAGTTAGGGAAAGTGGTGGAGAGTGAGGCATGATTGAAGTCCCCAGAGATAATAATGAGGGACTGTGGATGTGCCGTCTGTAACTGAGAGACAGTGGTGTGGATGTCCTCGCAGGCTACCTTAGCATCTGCCGATGGTGGGATGTAAACAGTCAACACGATAACATGCGAGAACTCCCGGGCCAGGTGATATGGCCGAGCGCTAACCGCTAACAGTTCAATGTCTTTGGTACAGCGCTGCTCCTTCACAGTAATGTGTCCCGGGTTACACCATCTCTCATTCACATACATTGCCAGTCCCCCTCCTCTCCTCTTACCGCTTTCCCTCGCGTTTCGGTCCGCTCTCACCAGTTGAAAGCCGTCCAAAGTTACGACGGAGCCCGGTGTGTTATCCGTGAGCCAGGTCTCCGTGAACAGCAGGAGGCTGCTCTGCTTATACTCCCACTGCAGTCTGGTTAGCGCCGTCAGCTCTTCCATCTTGTTGGGTAAAGATCTTACGTTACCCATTACCACAGACGGAACGCTGGGTTTGTACCGCCTTCTCCTCTCCCGGTACTTCGCTCCAGCCCTGCATCCTCTCCTCCGACGCCGTAATTCCTTCGGAATCCCGGGTCGCTCCTCTGGGAGTACGCTGTCCCGTAGCGCCAACAGCTGATCCCGGCTGTAGACGATGGACTGGCTCACGATATGACAATTTCTCTGTTATTGTGTTTAAAAATTCTGTAAATATTAAACTGCCATGGTGAGATATTTTTTTTTATGTTTCAAATGTAATTTGCACCCAAGAGAACAATTACTTCTCTTTAACTGTTACAAAAAAGTTAATTAAAGTGAAGTTAAGTGAATATTTAATTTCAATTTTCAATGTCAATTGAATGTTGATATGCATGTTTCAAATGAACCAAAACATATGCTTAAGACAGCTGAAATTTAAAATAAAAAAGACAATGTGAAACACAGAACAGCTCGCTGAAATGTATTTAAATTAATTGCTGTTATATGTAGAGAAGGTCCGCCAAGGTTGGCCCCCCTACATTTTACACACCAAATCTGGCCCCCTTTGCAAAAAGTTTGGACACCCCTGGCATAAGCAAAGCATATATACATACATACCTACATACATGCACATACACACATGTACACATACATAGCTAATGCATATTAAGGTGCAGGATGTGTGTGTAGAGGAAAGTGACGAGTGGAGGAAAAGTGACAACAATGAGATTTATGTTTATCTATATGTTATGGTATAATGTTTTCCCCCACTAATGGTTCGGTCCTATTAGGCGGATGCATAAAAAGGGCTGCTATTGGAGAGGATCATAACGCTGGTTTGTGCACAACTGTTAGTAAATCGCCTTTTTTCGCAAAATTAAGCTCTTCTGCCTCCTGACTTCACTTCACCTGGTTGCCCTGATCCCTTTTGGTCGCCCACAGTATTATATAATGGATATTACTTATAAAGTGATTATATTAAAAATAACACTTGAGTCAAATAATGTAGAACAATGAAACCCTGCTATTGCTATAACAGTCAGTTCATTATCAATGAAAGTGAAATCCGTATCCATGCTACATCCTCTGTATCTGCAGCTGTGAAACTCCCACATCTGCCCCCGTGACCTCTAACCAGGGGAGGTGTGAGGCGTCCTCTGTGTGACAAGGGAAAAAAAATAAAGAAAAGCCGCTAATCTCGACTCCGCCGGGGACAATTTTTAACTTGGCGGCGGCTTCGCTAAATCTACTCGGCTCTCGTTTTTAATTCGACGAGACAATGATGATCCCTGTGTTAATATGGTTTAGGAAGACGGGCACTTGAGAGGATTAGGGACAAACAACGGGAGTGTGTGTGTGTGTGTGTGTGTGTGTGTTACCTGACATTTCGCTGCATCATAAGTCCGTGGGGGGGAAACAGGATCAAATCAATATGATGCAGGAAGAGGGAGGTGAGATTAGTGCAAATTAGTGAATTGAAATTAGCAAATGAAGGCGAGAAAAAGGCTAAAACTAACAGCAGATTATCTGTAGTATTATTTAATGCAATGTGAAATGACAAAACCTTTAATGTAAGATTTACACATTTTAACCGAATGAAACCTCCTCATTTTCAATCTGTATGCGTAGAGTTTTACTGATAAAACTGACAATAAATCTCTGATCAATCTGATGATCTCTGTACAAATACGTCATTTAACATTCATTAAAGTTCATCGCTTTTCATGCAGCTGCAGCTAAAATAAGTAAGTAAGTACTATAAGTAATTTTATAGTAAGTGATAAATTACTATAAAATTACTATCTTGGGATTCTGAGTAAAGTAAGATGTTTTGTATGCAATACTTTTTTTAAACACTATTTAAATTAAACAACAATAAACACAATAGTTAAATTTAGTCCATATTAAACATACTGTAATACTGTAATAACATATTGGGGCTGTAGAAACAGTTTATTAGCTTTTTATAAATTAAGCTGTTTAAAGTTTTATATATATATATATATATATATGTGTGTGTGTATATATGTATATATATATATATATATATGTCTTGGTCCAACCTGGTATGTTTAAAGTTATATATATATATATATATAAAACTTTAAACAGCTGAATTTATATATATTATATTATATAGTCAAACTATCTAAGTACTACGTTTTTAGGAATACATTATATATTTTTATATATAATTTATTTATTATACATTATTATTTTTTTAAAGTTTAAAACCACAAAATGTCATGTAAGAAATAACAACTATAAAATAACTATAAAAAAAATGCAAAGACTAAATATATGTGAGACTACACACCACATGCATGATGTTATTCTTGATATATATATATATATATATATATATATATATATATATATATATATATATATATATATCCATCCATCCATCCATCCATTGTCTATCCCGCTTATTCCCTTTCGGGGTCGCAGGGGTCTGCTGGAGCCTATCCCAGCGCGTTAAGGCGAGAGGCAGGGATACACCCCAGATGGTCGCCAGCCAATCGTGGGGCTATATATATATATATATATATATATATATATTTTTTTTTTTTTTTTTTATTTAACAAAAATCAAGATTTTGTGTGATTTTTTTTGACACAAAATGCCTAAAGGCATAACCAAAAAAGAAATAACTTTTAATATTCAATCCACCTAGAATACTAAACTAGTTGATAGCATGTACTTTTAATTTTTAAGAGAGTTAAATTATTGGGTACCACGTTTTTAGGATTAAACCACATGACATGTTTGACATTTTATCTCATATACTGCATCTAGCATTGATGCTAAAGATCATATTGTTCTCCCATAATTTTCTGTGAGAATCTTTTGACCAATCAGAGCCTGATGCAGCTGGAAATAACTAATATTCTTCTTAATAACAAAATATTTCTTCTTTTTACAGACCCTGGATTACTCAGATGTTATTTTAGAGCTAGCATAGAACACAGATTTAGATTATTTTGTATAAAACAACACACACAGATTTTCTGTCAAACATCTGGACTGAAATAATGATGATAATTTGTTAGAAGAAAGAAAGAATGCTTGTTAAGTGAGGAAATTCCAAGATATTCCTGATGGGGAAACACCACATCCTGGTCAACCAGGAGTGTGATGCTGCAGGAATAAGTAAAAATTATTCTGGATCTCAAGCCCGGATTTTTTTTTGGGGGGGGGGGGGGGGGGGGGGGGGACTGACGTCTGTCTTTCTATATGAGCCCTGGACATTACACTGATGTTTCATCATGCTTGTTGTAACCTGTGTGTGTGTGTGTGTGTGTGTGTGTGTGTGTGTGTGTGTGTGTGTGTGTGTGTGTGTGTGTGTGTGTGTGTGTGTGTGTGTGTGTGTGTGTGTGTGTGTGTGTGTGTGTGTGTGAGGCTGATAATGAAGGCTGAGCCGGTGTCCTCAACACAAGGGAAGGAGAAAAAATCCCATGATGCAATCTTCTTATTTCACTGTGTTGTGTTGCACAGGAGTTAAATAAAGTTGCTGTCGGTGACGTTGGGAGAGAAAAAAAGAAAATCTGACAAAATCCTTTTCAGATTCATCGTCCAGAGACCAGAGATGTTGATGCCTGTGGATAAAAGTCAGTCTACATACCTTCCCTCAGTGAATAAACACCAGTCCAGGCCTTAATACACATAGTCTGGTCAAACTGCTGCAGGTTCAGTGCAGGAAACAAGGCTTTCAGAAAAAAAATTCAGTGCTACAAGCATCACAGAAACGTATTATTATTCATTAAAACAGGGGAAGGCAGCCCTGATCCTATAGAGCTGCAGTGGTTCTACTAATTAACCATTAGAGCTCCTGCTGAGGACCTGTATTAGTAGAATCAGGTGTGTAACTGCTGGTTGGACTTATTATGTCTCTATAGGAAGAGGGTTCCCTTCCCGTGCATTAAAACAATAAATGCACGGATGAAAGCTAAAGCAGAGAACTGATGTCAAAGGTCATCCTGTTTATTAACAAGAAACGCACAGTGCTCTACATAGGCTGTATCGATTCAACTTTATTCGTAAAGCCCTGAACCACAAATCACAGATTCACCCCTTTACAGTTTGTACAAAAGCAAACGCACATCGCCTGTCGATAGGTAAAACTCCCTGAATAAAAACCTGAATCAGAATCACATGGGCTAAAATCTCAGTTTTCTACATGAAATGATAAATCTTTCAGACCAACGTGATTCATTATATTTCTGTTTTTCCATTTGATGCCATCATTAACTTTTCCTGTTCTAAATGGATTCTCATCTATCTATATTTTTTAAGGAGTTTTATCTTGTATGATGTGTGGGTCTAAGACAGTGCTTCTCAATTATTTTCTCTGGTGCCCCCCCCCCCAATCATTTGTCTATAAACTTGTTATAAGTATCAACTTACAACAAACAATAAAACTTAAATTAAACTATAAACATTATTTGACTGACCATGTCAAACCATATGATACTGAAAGATAAAACTACATAAATGGTCTTATCAGTGATTGTGGTGTAATGTCTTTAATGTCTCTGTCTCCTACATTTCAGACTCAGTAACACACTGGTCTTTCACAGTGAACCAAGCGCTACAGACGCTTCGTCATATTTCCTCGTCTTAGCTTTGGGAGACTTTCGTTTGTCTCTTTATCTCCGTCTCTCTCCGCCTGTCTTCTCATCCCTGTTAAATATGTTTTCATGGTGTCACTTGGTGTCTACACTTCATACTCATACTCTGTGCTGTATGCTCCCTGTGAACACTCTGCCAATGAGAGCACCACTGCCCCCTAATGTAGTGGAGGTGTAATTGCACTCTAAAAATCTAGATAAAAAAAAAAATCAAATTGAATTGAATAGTGAATGAGAGCAGCTTCCTTCCTCTTCTCTCTCAGTCTTCATGTTTCAGGACCGCCGTGACCCCCCCCCGTCTCCGCTAAACCTCTCCAGCCGTCTGGGGTCAGTCCGCTGTGTCTGTGGGGGCCAGACGCAGGAAATCCAGTTCGAGGCCTCATCCCGACTGAGATCCTCCTAATCTGACCGCATGCTGGGCCAGATGCCGACGAGGGACCCGTCAGTGTCCCACCTTTGTTGGTTCAGGAAAAGCTGAGGAATCTGCTTGAAAAACCCGATCTAACCCTCCCATCATGCCTGGAATTCTCCCTGGCGTCAAATCAAGCTCAGATTATAAAAAAAGACGTCCAGCCGACTTCCTGCGATTCTCTGCCAGAGGCTTTGGTTGTGATGTCACAAGCGGACAGATGCCAGGTCCTTTCCTGTCAGCGACAAAAAAAAAAACGTTGAGATACATGGGCAAGGCTCGAAAAATATGAGCCCTCACAGATGTGTAAATGAACCTCTGAGAACAAGGTTCTCACAAGACCATTAGACCAATCAGACGGCTGTGAGGACTGATGAAGATGACGATGATGATAATGATGAAGATGATGAGGTTTAATGTGGTTTGACCGCCATGTTTACTCAGACTGTCCGATTTCAGAGTGGTTCTGATTTTAAAAGTTATCCAGGTTATACTTGTATTTTACTCTGTACTGTGCATTTATTACGTTATAGAGACTGTGATATATGTAACATTGGGCATTAGTGGTGAGCATATTCCATATCAGGATGATTAGTAAATGTCACTTTGGGACTTAATGCGTTAAGTTCAGACATAAAACCTCATAATGAAGAGTCTGGGGGAACCAACGTTCTCGTTACACCGGTGTCACTGTGGGATTAATCTTCTAAAGATTACATGAATCGCATTGTGACAGATTTTTACGATTATTTGTGCAAATTCTTTGGCTTGATAACAACCAACAAGGGGGAAAAAGTGTTTTTCTGCCTAATTAACCTATAAGATATCCTTGAAGGAGAATTAAGTGTGTTCTACACATTTCTAAAGTTTTTAACACTAACTTTGGTTTACTAATATAAACCAAAGTTCTTGTTACACTGGGTCACATGGGTTAAACTAGTATTTTCTTACACTGTGTTCACATCACGTCTCTCATGTATCATATATAACCTGATATCATGTGACACTTCTTGCCTTATGATAGTTTTTTATGGCTTAAACTGATCTGGACACATAAACCTCCAAAGGATTATTTGTGTAAAGTTATTAGCTTGATAACAAGCTAAATTATGTTCCTAATTAACCCATAAGAAATCCTTAAAGTAGAAATATGTGGGTTATACCATAGACCAATTGGTCCAATTACATAGAACACATTTCTTTTTTTCTGAATAATAATGATGTATTTTGACATCTATGTAACATTGGGCATTAGTGGTGAACATATTCCATATTAGGATGATTAGTAAATGTCACTTTGGGACTTAATGAGTTAAATTCAGACAAAACCTCATAATGAAGAGTCTGGAGGAACCAACGTTCTCGTTACACCGGGGTCACTGTGTGTCCTTATGGATTTTAAACTCGCATCTTAATCCAATTATTAAAATCAGAGGTTTAAACAAAGGTGAAAATGAAGCGTTATTATTACTGCTGCTGCTTGCAGGGCAGAGTAACTCTGTTAACACTGAAAAGAGCCGTAATGAAGTTATTCCTGAGTTCACTCGGCTGAACTCCTGAGGTAAATATACTGCACACACACACACACACACACACACACACACACACACACACCATAAAAGCAAGTCCTGGAAAAGGACCAAAATGAATCAACAGAAGATCATGAAAAAAGGATATATAGCAGATAAAGGCAGAAATGAATGAACAGCAGGGGAGAAAAAGCAAAAAGATGGAATCAATGAATGATAAAAAAAAGTCAGGAGGTTAGCCGGATAAATGTAATATAAAACGATTGCGCTGAATAACAGTAATTCCAGCGGTTTCCATCTCCGTTGGCTACTTGACCTTTAATGCGAAGTGTTTTCACTGAGCTGGTGGCGAAAACATGCCGGGGGAATCTTAATGAACCCGTTTTACTTCTATCAAACCATACGTGAGTGACCTGTCTATTTAAAATAGCAGGTTGGTTGTATATTATTAGTTCATATATCTGAACACAGCTTGATTGTGCTGTGTGCATGGCCCTTTTTTTCTTTATTGCAACTTTAAAATCTCCAGATACTCACTGCTAACGTCCATGTTTATTACGAATCAGATGTCACTTAAATTTATATGTGAGTAAAGGCAGGTGTTGGCGATATATAGTGTGTATTTACATGTGTATATAGCTGTATATATCTGCTGTGTGCAGGCAGGACACTTCCATTTAAAAGGCTGAACATCACATACAAGTCACATTCAATTGGAAATGTGAACAAATTGGGATTTCACAAAAAACAATGCTGATTGAGCATTAAGCTCTGCAGTCTGAAGCCGATAAAACATGAAGAGTATGATGAGACTGGACTCATTTGGTTAACACTCACGCCGGTTTCTGGAGTTTCTGGGAGTCTTACGGGCCCAAAAAAATCTCCCTTTGTGCCCCGCGTGGCAACAAAGATCATGAGTCAAATATTTCTGTTTTAGCTCAAAGACGTGAGACAACAGGAGACGTCTGGGCCCAAGAAGAGATATATATATATATATATATGTATATATATATATACATATATACATATATATATATATATATATATATATATATATATATATATATATATATATACCCATATACACATATATATATATATATACATATATACACATATATATATATATATATATATATATACATATATACACATATATATATATATATATATATATATATACATATATATATGCATATATACACACACATATATACATATATACTGAACAAATACAGTAAAAGTATAACCACACAGAGGATTTTGAGCCTCAGGTGGATAGAAAAGTTGGATCTGAAAATGCATTGTAATGTTTCACAATTAGATTTTGATGATAATCAGGTTTTTAATCTGTAGCCGTGTGCAACAAAGTTAAACTCCAAGATACACAGTACAGAGTGTTTGTTGAAGCTGTAGACGGGTGTCATCACCTCAACAATACGGGAGGTCAATAGCATGCGGATATTTCCATAAATAAAAATTGAAATGCAAATGTTGATGTTTATAAATTATAATACAAACACGCATACATTAGGTTGTATTTGGCAAGGTGGCTGCAGTAACAAGTATTTCCCAAAATGTGGTTTTTGAAGGGGTTTCAGAAGTCCCCCCCCCCCAGCAGTATGATAAATAATTCTTTTTCATTATTTTTTTTTTCATACACAACTTCACGGTGCCGAGTTTGTTTTGGATAAACTCTGTGATTTCATCGAAAAAGACCGAGAGAAAATTTAGCCCCGGGTGGATAGAAATGAGTTTAAAATGCGTTTTTTAAGCTGCTGTATGATATAATGTGGAGTCTCGTGGTCTGAGTCTGAGCTGTTGACACACACACACACACACACACACAATATTAAGTTAATGGTGATACAGGCGACCTTTGACCCCTCCAGAAAAGGCTTTTATGCTATGATTCAAGGTTTGGGATTCACAAAGTCCAACAGTGAAAAGGAACACACTAAAAAGCAAAAGCATTGATTTTCTGACACTCGACTATCAACAGCAGGTTTTAAGATGATTACTTGACTGTAAAGTCTTCATCGCCACTTCTGATCAATGAGCTGTAGCTCTTTAAACGATTCTTTCAGCCTGAAAGTTTTATATATTTATAAAGTATTATATATATATATACATTATATATTATATATATATATATATATATATATATATATATATATATATATATATATATATATATATATATAAATATATATACTGCATGTTATGCCTGCCTGCAATATATACACATATATGCACACACACACACACACACACACACACACATATATATATGTATATATACGCGTACATGTTGTGATGTCACAACTATACAGTCACTGCATGTCCCCTCATCAGATCCAGACTATACAGAGATTTTTTTAAAGTTTAAAACCACAATATGTCATGTAAGAAATAACAAAACTATAAAAAAAAAAATGCAAAGACTAAATATATGCATATATAGAGCCAACTGCATGCTATATATATATATATATATATATACTTTTGCGTTCTCTTCATTTTATATATATATATATATATATATATATATATATATAGAGAGAGAGAGAGAGAGAGAGAGAGAGATACACACACATATACATATATACATATATACACACACACATATAAATATATGTATATATATATATATATATATATATATATATTTTTTTTTTTTTTTTTTTAACAAAAATCAGGATTTTGTGTGATTTTTTTACACGAAATACCAAAATACCAAAAGGCGTAACCAAAAAGAAATAACTTTTAAATATTTAATCCACCTAGAATACTAAACTAATTGATAGCATGTACTTTTAATTTTTAAAGAGTTAAATTATTGGGTACCAAGTTTTTAGGATTAAACCACATGACATGTTTGACATGTTTGTCTCATATACTGCATCTAGCATTGAAGCTAAAGACCATGTTGTTTTCCCATGATGTTCTGATCCAGCTGGAAATAACTCTTCTTATCTATAAAATAATTCTTGATTACTCAGCTGTTATTTAACACTCGCATGCATATTAGTTGTATTCCTGATTTACAGTGCAATCCCTGCACAGTTTAAAGGTCAACTAGTTAACTAGGAAGGAAGTTTCCCCAAAGTGAAAGAGCAGAACCAGTGAAGTCCAGGATGGATGAGTCAGCATCACAAATCACTTTCCCTGCTGCTGTTTTCTGATATTTCTTCCCCTCCGTTCTCTTCATTTTATTCACGGTTCAATTCAAACCTTTGATTTGAGCGTTTTTATTGTTTATCCGTGGGAGGGAAAGCCTCTCCCCTCTCTCTGACGGCACCTCTCGCTTCCCTCTCCCCCTTCTGACAGATGATGAATTGAACAATTGATATTTCTGACAGGAACTCAATTAAATCCTGTCGCCACTGTCCGAAAGCTGCACGAGGAGGAACAGGAGTGTGTGTTTGCGGCCTCACGTCTGCGAGATACACTCGTACGGCTGCGTCCGGCCGCGTCGGCGACGTGACAGGCTATTTCTAAGAACATCGAACAGTGGGGCTGGAAAAAAAAAATAAATCGTCTGGATTCAATAGAGAAAAAAATGTGGGATTTCAGAAGCTGTGTATGCACAAACACTTCAGATACGCGGCTAAAGACGCACATTTGGGACACTTCTCTTATCTACCTGACAACATACTCCTCTATCTGACATCAGTGCTAATAAAACCTATAAGCTGTCGGCTGAGTCCGTATTTCACTATGTCAGAAAGAGCGACAAACATAAAGAAACTTAGAAGGAAACAGGCTGTGAAAAAACACGTGTGAGAGACGGGGAAAAAGAGACGGAGACGAGCCGCCCCCCGTGGCATGGGGGGGATAGGGATATTATGTAGATCCAAACACTTAATGCAAGTTGAAATCAGCATAAAACGGTGCAGCAATTTTCCTTTTCAACTCGCGTCTTGGCCTCTAACCGTCGAATTATACGCGCACTCGAACCCGGAGCGTGACGGGAATGTTGATCAGCTTCCTGATCCGGACTCGTTTGGAACAGGAAGAAAAGGTGGGCGTCATAGCCTTTAATTATGCTGAAACTCACAGCATTAGCACACATATCTACATAAATACAAACTGATGTGCAAATATTGATGTCTGTCTTATAAATGCATGATGCAAAAGAAAAAAACCTCAGATATGATCAAACTGAAAAAAGAAATAGAAATTTATATTGAAACTGACAATAAATCCTGAGGTTTA
>JAYKQN010000015.1:21967500-21985000 GCA_036785175.1 Eupleurogrammus muticus
AACTCTCAACTTTAATTAATTTGAGGAATAATATTTAGATATTTTATATTTTTTTTTGCAAACTTTATTTGCTTTGCAATGGAGAGAAAGGAAGAAGGAGACATCTTTTAAATGCATCATAAAATATCTGCAATGCATTTAAAAAGTAAGTGTATTATAATACAGTAATTCTGTGACTACTGTGATTTATTGTAAAATATACAGCAATCTACTGTAATTTAATGCAACGTTACTCTGTTTTACAGCAAATAACTTCAGATTTCACAAAAAAATTTAATGCAAATCATGTTTGCAATGAGAAATATCTTGCTTTTAAACAAAAGAATGTAATCAATGCAATATATTGTTAATATAAAGCTGAGTTAAAAACATCTAGATCAGCTACAAATCAAACGTCTTCATTTGTCACATGTGATCACAGTTCCTTCAATTGTGCAATAAAATACACCTGGACGTGTGATACCTGCACCTGTGTGACTGGTCTTTAATAAGTTTCCACATATCAAAGCCCCCGACTACAAAGCGCTCGGCCTGAACAGCCCATGCTGTTCACAGCGCTGCTGCTGGTTTGATAAGAGCAGAGAAAATGACAAAGTTCACGCAGGCAGCAGCGATTAACTCACACGACTTCAGGGAGGGAACGCACACGCACAGTTATAGGAGGCGACCGAACACGCGTATGCACACACACACACACACACACTGAACTGAGATTCATGCCTCTGTTTTATAACAGTTTAACAAGCCACATTTTATTTAAAAGAACCATACAAGATAATGAAATATGTGGACATGTGCAGGGTGGCAGAACATCTGACTGGTATAAATTGCAAGGGAATAAAATTAAACTTATATAGGTACACGTGCATGTAAAATAATTAGAATATCATGAATGGACTTTGAGAAATATGGCATACAGATAATGAAAAACCAACATTTTTTCATGATATTCTAATTATGTGAGATGCATCCATCAAAGCTACTGGATTTTGCTAATTATGAAGTGTATTGAACAATGATAATAGGGTTGTTGAAAAGGAAACTGTGTTTTTCCTGAGGGTTTATACTATGACAGGTTTCAATTACTTGAACTTTTAATTCTGTGAAATGATTTCACTGTTTTTGCATGTCTAAAAATACCAGTATAACCATGAGGCTGTTTCTATGGAGAAGGAATCTACTCACTTCATGGTTGAAGTTGTGGTACTATAATTGCTGAAAATTCACCTTTTCGTAAAATCCCTGCCAAATCTGCTCGTTAAAGTTCGGTCCTGACCTTGGAAACTCGGTTCATTAATAGGTAATTGCCAACAGATCCATCACCATGGCGACCGGGTAAACTCACTGTTCTGACGCCCGAGCAACCCATTTATGCAGATGTTGATTCACAATTCACGTCTTTATGGAAAGACGTCTTCACTGGTATTGGTGTTCGTGGTATTCGACGCGGTCAATAATTTCTTAACAGCGGAGCGGCTTCGATTAATTCACACGGACGTTCTTTATGCCAAGTCAAACGCTTTCTGGGAAGTTGACAAAGCAGTATATTCCTATATATATATATATATTCCCATTCCCCCTGTCTTTCATTATCTCCGTCTAACACACAAACGCGTGCAAACACACTCGGCAGGATGAGACTGAATGTGTTTAATCTTTTATGAGTCTCCAGAACTGCTAATGCAAACGGCACACCGATACCCACTTAATAATTAAAGCCTGGTATTGATTGTGGCATTACAATGCTTGTGTTGAGGGACATTAGTCAGTGCCGCTGCTGATAATAATACTGCTGATTCCCTTCAATAAAGCTGGCTTTAATTCAGTGGGCGAACAGGGACTGGGGGGGGGTAAAAATGAAAGGATGCAGAGATAAAAACAAAATATCTAGAGAAAACCAGAAGGACGGCGGCAGATCGTTATAAAAGTTGAATATTCATAAAAGAGTTTAAGCAGAATATGAGAAATGAAACCAATATACGCCTTTGGCAACGTATGTTAATCATCCAATTATGATGCACGCAAATCAGAGGTTGTGCTTATTATTTGGTTTTCATGGTTTAAATGATTAGTTGTATGATGCTAATACAAAACACTGCATCTGACATGTGTAGGCTAATACAATAAGTCACTGTTTAGGTCAAAATATATCATTTAAATGAATTAAAAAGAAAAAAGCATGCATGGTAGAAAAGTTGAAAAAGTTGTAACTGAAGGGAAAAACAATCTTAAGGTTTAAGGTATTTTTTCTTGGTTTTCTCATCTCTAAGTTGTTGTATTTTTCACCACAAGGACTCTGAATGGGGCACATAATGAGCAGCGAAAGGTGCTGAGAACTGAACGAGCACACCGGCTTCCCATTTCTCCAAAGAAATAGGAATGGGTTCATTTCTTGGGAAAGGCACATTTTTTTTCCCGGACTTTGCAAAGTCACCCAGAGGTCAGATTAGAACCTTTTGTTGAAAGGTTCTGGCCACATGTTTGACACCTATTCTCTCAAATTCATACTAATACCTAAACCTGCACCCATTAGCCATCCAGGACCAGGGTTGGTGACCCCTGGTCTATGGTATCCCAGCACATTATAACACTCTCCCTTGCAAAGAGCTTCTTGTGATATCAGAGAATGCTTGATTTTCTCAAGTCCTCAAGTTCCCCCATAAATGTTCTAATGGGTTAAAGACAGGTGACGTAGGGGCAAAGTCCATGAAAGGTCTTCAGGACTTCCTTGGTCTTCCAGTGATTCTTGTAAAGCAGGGGTCACCAACCCTGGTCCTGGAGGTTTTTGTTCCAACCAGGCAGTACCACACCCGATTCTACTAATGAAGGATCTTAGCAAGGGTTCTAGTGGTTGATTAGTAGAATCAGGTGTTACTGCCTGGTTGGAACCTAAACCTGCACCCACATAGAGTCTACAAGACCAGGTTTGTTGACCCCAGGTCTATGGTATCCCAGCATGTTATAACGCTCTCCCAAAGAGCTTCTTGTGATGTCAGAGAATGCTTGATTTCTAATGGGTTAAAGTCAGGTGACCTAGGAGCAAAGTCCATGAAAGTTCTTCAGGACTTCTTTGGTCTTCCAGTGGTTCTTGTAAAGCAGGGGTCACCAACCCTGGTCCTGGAGGGCTACTGTAATCAGGTGTTACTGCCTGGTTGGAACCTAAACCTGAACCCACAGTAGCCCTCCAGGACCAGGGTTGGTGGCCCCTGGTCTCTCATATCCCAGCCCTAGTCTTCAAGTTCCCCCATAAATGTTCTAATGGGTTGAGGTCAGGTGACCTAGGAGCAAAGTCCATGAAAGTTCTTCAGGACTTTTTTGGTCTTCCAGTGGTTCTTGTAAAGCTTTGAGGTGTGTTTTGAGGCCATTGTGTTGCTGTAGAGTGATTCCTTCTCCACAAAGATTTAAACCAAAGGACCTAGCACACGTCTGAGGCATGAAGTGTCTCCTTGCTCAGTGTCTAGTCAATTCTGAGCAAGGTGTCCACATCCTTGCAACAAACATTCCAAAACTTCAATTTCCCCAACTTTAGGATACCCTGGAGTAAATAGGATTAATCTCATCCACTGTAAGCTGATGATATTTCTTCTAAAAGTGGTTTCATAACCGCTCCCCATCCTGTGGGACCACTACCAGGCGGCCTTGCTTGACAGCGCTTTTCCCGGTTGCACTCCGCCATTCTTTATTTAACAACTTCTGTATACATAAGGAAGTAGATTTTTCTATATCTCCAGAAACTCAGCTTGATGTGTATTGATCTCCTGTCATTTTGTTCCGCCTGATCATGTTTTGGATAAAACCGGTTCGGTTTCTGCGAAGTGTCTTGAGTCTCCAGTAGAAACCTCCATGCCAGCAATGATTTCATAGCGAAAAATCCCCTATTTGCTTAGAATAACAATTTGATTTCTGACACGTTCACTTAGTTCTAATGCCATGTTTCCTACTATGACAATTAGGGATGGGACACGTAACGTGACGCTTCCTCTAGCTATACCTTATTGATTTTCAGGAAAGGAATGATATGCAACAAAGGTCTGAGCCTGGGGTCGAACCATGGATTAGATATACAACTCAATACAGTGAATAAATACATCATTAACAGCATTGTAGAGGGGTATTTTTTATTTTCAGGGACAGATATCAGATGTATTTTCTTGCAATAGATTGATTATTGCAGATGCAGGAAATGGTGACAACAATCACAATACTACTTATTAAAGAGTGATCTGCTGGAAATGTGAGGCACAGCCATGTTCATTAAATTATAATGAACAGTGAACATTGGAATTCTCGAAAAAGCCTCTGATGAATAGACTCAAACCATTTGAGTGAATATGAGTGGATTTTTCACCTGACACATGCAATAATGGCAGGGAAACAACTCGGGGAAATCTGACGCTTTCCTGAAGTTTTCAAGTGGATTTGCTTGAATTTAAAATACGCTGTTTGACATTTTTACATATTAAATACATTAGAATTAAGTTCTAAATCTTCCTAAATCTCCATCTTGTGGCCAGCTGTCATTTATTTCAGTTTTCCTGGCTGGTTTTGATGACTAAATGGAGTTTCCCATCCATAGCCGGGTACAAAGTGAGCCACCAAATGTTCAAAATGCTGAAACGCCTTGTGCTGCGGAAATTGACCATTAAGGTCAGTGGTAGCATAATTTGCTGCAAGATTTTCCTCAAGTGGCCTGAGAGCAAGAAACAGAGCCTGAAAAGCATGAAGCCGAACCAGAGCTTGTTCATCACATGGTGCACAGACACGTTTGTTTTTTTTATTTTATAAATAATCAATGTGTTTATGTGTATATGTGTCCAACTTGACTTTTAAACTTTCTGACATTTTTCCATCCCGGTGCACATTCTCCAAGGACGCCGGGTCTGCTCAGAAATAAAAAATAAATAAATAAAAAATAAGACGCCTCCGGTCCAGATGTTAAATGCAAAAATTCATCAAATACAGATACGGGGTTGCGGCTGTTATGCGTGCAATGGTGACGGATAGAAAAATGTCAAAGGAGAGACGAGCAAACGTTATACCGAATGTGTGTGTTTATGCATGCATGTGTGTGTGTGCTCTCGGCTCCCTAATGAAAACATGGCGTCGCCCCAGCGATGTAGTTCCTCTGAAGTTGACAGCCAGCTCTTACGCGGATGCTACTCCTCCGGAAAGTCTCTATAAAAAAAAACGACTGTGCTCCCTCAGTATCTGTACATAATTTATCATCATCACCTTTATTTACCGCCGGCGGGTCGAGGCAGAGGCTCGCAGGGCTGGAAGCCAGAGGTAAGAACTATACGAGAGATAAGAAGCAGAAACACTACGGTTTTAAGTGTTATTCATAATGATAATGTTGGTAAACGATGAGAACTGTTAAACTGAATTTACATGTATTTTGGCAAATTCAAAAGTGGCCCTGTGAGAAGGTGATGACCCCTCCCCTTCTCACCTGTTTATAAGGGGGGAACTGAATGGCAGAGGGAGAGTTTCCTTCGGACGGGTTTGCGTGCGGGACGGGAGGCGCGGTGTGTGGAGCTGCCTGTTTGGTCCACCTGGTGGGAGGTGGATTTTCCCTGCTGGCGTGAGCGTGTTTTTTGTGAGTTCCTTTACGTCCTGTCTCCACTTCTTCTTCTGGTTGCCCTAATCCCTTTTGTTGGGAGGCCACGTTGGACGTTGGACATTTGGTGGCAGCGGTGGGATCGGTGGCGCCACCTGGGAAGCTGGAGAGAGGAGGTGGAACTGGCGGACAGACGGTGGTGCACAGCGGAAGTGTCGGTGGAAGTGTCGACGGAAGTGTCGACGGAGATGGCCGGTGGAGATGGCCGGCGGAGATGGCCAACAGGTTGCCGGCGGGACGCAGCAGGACAATGGCGGGGCTACGACCGGAGACGGAGAGTGGTCGAGCGGGCCCTGAGATGGACAAAGACCACGGTCGCGGACTTTTGTCTCGCCACCCAGTTGGCGAGACTCCAGAAGGGGAGGGAAATGTGAGAAGGTGATGACCTCTCCCCTTCTCACCTGTTTATAAGGGGGGAACTGAATGGCAGCGGGAGAGTTTCCCCCGGACGGGTTTGCGTGTGGGACAGGGAGGTGGATTCTCCCTGCTGGCGTGAGCGTGTTGTGTTTTGTGTTTTTGTACTGCCAACGATAAATGGTTTTTGTGAGTTACTTTACCTCCTGTCTCCACTTCTTCTTCTGGTTGCCCTGATCCCTTTTGTTGGGAGGCCACGTTGGTCGCTCACATACAAAGACAAGAGAAGCCATGATTGGAGCAGATTGAGCGTCTCTACATTAAAATCTAGCTACCACATGCAAAAAGCCAGAAGACGAAGCCCATTCCAGACATTTAAATTTAACCGCATTGTCCGAATGGAGGTTAGTACGACGTGTTGGATTAAAAATGCAAAGCCTCAATAAAAGAGGCTGTGAAAAGAAAATATACAGCCTGTGCTTTTTTCCCGGAGCGAGTAAAAGATGGAATCTGCCGGGACAGTGGAAGGAGGGTTTAAAAAACAGAAGCTAGCCGAGGTCCGAGGGGAGTTAAATCAACAACAAAAAAAAGTACAGCTAAGAGGGAGAAGCTCAGAGAAAAGTTGCAGTCACCAACATCTACATCAGCAACACCAAATCCATCTCATGGTGGTGGAGAAGAAAAAAAAGTACTAATCAAAGCTATAAGAAGGCGAATAGATGTCCACTTCTGTGGAGTTTGCAAGAATCCTAATACGCCTCCTCAGCATTAGGAACGTGGAAAGGAAAGTCCAGGTCTTGTTGTAGACCTTGTCTCCTCGGTCAAACCTAAACAGCACGAGGACCCTAATAATGGTTAATGGGTAAAATGCTCCTTTTCATCCCCTTTAAAACTCATTAGTTCATTTCCAGAAGCAGCGATTGGTTGAAAAGTAACGCTAATGGGCTTTTATTTTGAAACTAGAGACTTTAAATGTGTTATTTTCACAGACATTGCGAGAAAAAGTGATTGTTTGCAGGAGAACTGTGCACAAACCAAAGAAAAGTGTCACTATCAGACTAAAAAGCAGAGCAGAAAACACAAGACAAACCACGTTTTGTGTTACAGTATCATGGAGTAATCATTATTTTTGCTTATAAGTGACGGTATTAAGGCCTCGTGTGTTTATCTGTGTGTAGATGCCGGGTTTTATGGGTATTTTTTTAGTCCAGCTTGGCACATAGAAGCAGCTCCATGTGTGGCACAACTATAAAATATTCTGTTGGCTCCAGCTTCAGCTGCCGTGGGGATTAATAGCGACTCGTTTTAATGCACCTGGCAGCACTTTTCAACCGAGTCCCTCGGGAGGTACGAATATATTTATACAACGTCTTTATAATCACATCACCTTCAATTTAGGGTTTCAACGACTCGTTGAGTGCGGAGATTAATTGGCAACTGTTCTGCGTCGATTCATCAAACATTTGATAGTTAAAGTGCCTCAAATGTGACGATTTGTTTTCCCTTTTTCCCATTTCGCAGTCGGTGTAAGCGATGATAGTTTAGCCTTTTAGACAAAACAAGCCTTCTTTTCCACTATATTTATCATAATGCAGGGTTTCCCACGGCGCTCTATAGACAACGAATGGCCCCCGCCTCGCCTACATTTTATAACTTACTCCAAGATGTGTTCACAGACCCTCAGGAAATCCCAGCACTATCACCTAACAGAACACAATCTGGGCCTAAAATACACACAGCAGCTTCATTATTGTCAAATGTTCTGCAGGAAACACCGTAATAAATGATTCATTGACTATTTAAGGCATGAAACGGCAGATTTTACCCCTTCTTGGTCTCGAAGTTTGACCCATACGGGGCTCGGCTCTTTAGGCCTGAACTAAACCAGGTAGCGTCAGCACATCCATCCTCCAGCCGTCACCATTTAACCGTTCACACGGCACAATTTGTCATTTCACACTTCATTTGCACGTGCAATAAATAGATCATACACACACACACACACACATGCAGCTCTGCAGCATCCATTATAATCACTGACAAACTAAAACACTGACCCGTAACCTGCTGTTTAGCATCCACACACACACACACACACACACACACACACACTACCGTGGCCTTCCTGTCTTCGTCCATCATCACTCTGTGTAAGATGCAATCTGTCAGTGCCACATGCAGTATATAATACTGTGTGTATAGTATATAATACCGTATGTACGGCGTGTATAAACATGACAGAATGAGTCATGACAGGAATAAAAAAAAGATGCTGATATTATAACCTTGACAGGCGTTTAGATGGTGGAGGCAGGCAAACAGAGTGTGTTATATAAAAGAAATACAGAAGTGCAGCCACGAAGGTGTGTGTGTGTGTGTGTGTGTGTGTGTGTGTGTGTGTGTGTGTGTGTGTGTGTGTGTGTGCGTGTGTGTTTTGGCCACAAACCCCAAAACATATGAAATCAGTCTGTTTGCCTTGAAGTCAAAAGAAGATGAGTTTATGGATTTTTTTTTTCAGACTGCACCATCTGTCTCCAAAACACAGGGAGCACATGTGCAACCATGCATTTGTGTATGTACGCACACACACACATACACACACACACACACACACACACTCACACACATGCTTAAAGCATTTTTGTTTGTCTACATTCACATAATAATTGAAAAAAATGTACAGTAGGTGAAAAAAAGAAAGGGAAGATTGGTTTAACCACTCAGTTGAACATGTAAGAGTAAAAAAAAAAAACACAAAACATCTCAGCAATTTAAGCAGATGCTCACTTCACTGATCATTTTTCTTTTCTTGCATCTTGGCTTTCTGGATGGTGTGTGAGTCCGTTTATAACCAAACTGAACTACAGTATATCAGCAACTATATGGCACAAGGTTGATTAATTAGATTCAATTATGTCAGATTTAATTGCAGCATCAACGGTGCAAATTATATCTTATAAATTAAAAAAATCTGAAATACAAAGCAAATGGTTGTCTATCATGTTTGATGAATTCGCTTTATTTGAGTAGATAATCAAATTTTTGCCAAAACGAGGTCGCATTGAGCTGATCGGGTTAACGTTCGGAGATTTACCGGATTGACGACATTTGTCCTCTGAGCGTTTCCCTCCAGACGTCTGTATCCGGCCTCTCGCTCTCGCTGACCTTTCGGTGGCCACTTAAAACTTTTAGACAAGGAGCTTATGATTTATATTAGTGAAGATCAAGGGCGCTGGTTTGGTCTGTATTGATCGACTGGCTCTACCAGACATCAATTCAGCGCCTTGGCCTGAACGGACAGCAGCGAATGGTAAATGGAAGAACCCTGAACGGACACCAGGACACACTGACCAGTGCCAAAGCTTTTATACTGGGGGGAAAAAGTTTAAGAAATAAAAATATATTCTCAGAACATAGTAAAAAAAAATTCAATAAGACATTATAATAATTATAATTTAGAAAAAGGGCTTGATTATGATGATTTGTGTACTAATACTTTTTTTCCCCTAAAGCCTATGGTGATGTTTTACAACCAAAATATTCCAAGTTATTACACTAATCACGAATTACACTTTAAAGCAGTGACAATTTGCATTTTTTTCTATTTGACAGTAAACTGAATATATTTTAGGTTTGGGACTGTTGGTCAGAAAAAAACAGATATAGCATTGTGCTTTAAAAAATGAATTATTGTGGAGAAATTATCAGTCAAAACACACAGTAACCTACCTGTCAAACTATATACAGTGAAGAAAACAAGTATTTGAACACCCTGCTATTTTGCTATTTCTCCCACTTAGAAATCATGGAGGGGTCTGAAATTTTCATCGTAGGTGCATGTCCACTGTGAGAGAGATAAACTAAAAAGAAAAATCCAGAAATCACAATGCATGATTTTTTAATGATTTATTTGTGTGATATAGCTGCAAATAAGTATTTGAACACCTGTGTGTCATCTAGAATTCTGACCCTGAAGGACCTGTTAGTCCGCCCATTAGAAGTCCACCTGCATCCATGTATCATCCTTAATCAGATGCACCTGTTTGAAGTGGTTAGCTGCATAAAGACACCTGTCCACCCCATACAATCAGCAAGACTTTAACTTTTAACATGGCGAAGACCAAAGAGCTGTCCAACGACACAAGAGAGAAAATTGTACACCTCCACAAGGCTGGAAAGGGCTACGGAGCAATTGCCAAGCAGCTTGGTGAAAAAAGGTCCACTGTTGGAGCAATCATTAGAAAATGGAAGAAGCTAAACATGACGGTCAATCTCAATCGGAGTGGAGCCCCATGCAAGATATCACCTCGTGGGGTCTCAATGATTCTAAGAAAGGTGAGGAATCAGCCTGGAACTACACGACAGGAGTTGGTCAATGACCTGAAAAGAACTGGGACCAACGTTTCCAAGGTTACTGTAGGTAATACACTAAGACGTCATGATTTGAAATCATGCATAGCACGAAAGGTTCCCCTGCTTAAATCAGCACATGTCAAGGCCCGTCTTAAGTTTGCATATGACCATTTGGATGATACAGAGGAGTCATGGGAGAAAGTTTTGTGGTCAGATGAGACCAACATAGAACTTTTTGGTCATAATTCCACTAAGCGTGTTTGGAGGAAGAAGAATGAAGAGTACAATCCCTGCATGTAGTTTGAGGACAGGCCCTGGATGATGATTCCTCTCCACCGGGACTTATTATAAGTCAGGTTAATATGTTTTAGAATATCTTATCCATCATTACGGCTGCACCCGCATGAGGTTCCAAGTGCGCGGCGCCCTTCGCGAGGTGCCACGGCGACATTAATTCAGCTTCAATGGACTGTTTCGCGTAGTAAATGGAGCTCCCTGGACTAACAACAGGATGCACACTTTTCATTTCTGGCTTTTTTCCTCCTCCAACAGCATTAAAAACACAGAAAAAGAAAACTCAGGGCTGGTGTTTCAGTCACATCTGGTCACAGACATGAATCATGTTCCTCATCCGACTAGTTTATGATGAACAAAAAAAAAATGAATGATTGCAAAGGGGGGAAAAATAAGAAGTGTTTTATGTTTCCACCTGTGTTTGGCATGAGGCAGAAATAGAAGCGCAGATGAAAATTGTATAAGTTATACACACACACACACACACACACACACACACGCACAGGCGGGCAGCAGTGGTCGTGACATTTGTAATAAATGGTTTAGTAGAATTTCCTCTGCTGGTTAAAAAGGATTGAAATGCCACTGCAGGTATGATCACAAATCAATAAACCATTCGCAAAGCTGCCATTTTAGTTTGTGTGTGTTTTTTTTCCAGGCCTGTAGGAGAAAAAAATAAATAAATAAAAAGCTGTCCTGCCTCCACAGTTCCATTTTGTTTTTCATTTATTTCATTTTGTCCCTGCACCACGTTGATATGATAAGATGAACCTATTGATCTTCAGGAAACATTGCAGCGGCAGCAGAAAAAAATATTAAATTAAAGGGATTATGAACAAAACACTTTTGGGTTTTTTTTTTCCTGTGCTTGTGTGTAAATATTCAGGTCTCTGCCAACACAAACCCACTCGTATCCTAACGTCACTGAAACCTGGCGGAACTGAAAGTCCGTACCCAGGTTTTGTCGCTGTGTCTTTGCAATGACGTGTTTAGTACAGAACAGATTTACTGATTCACCTTCAAGTGAAACATCTCCTTCACCTACACGGTGGATGGAAGTAAGAAGTGACAAAAACTTAGAAACATTAGTCGTTCAGAACGGATTAAGGTGTAAATCTGCTTCATTTACTGTATTTTCACGACTATAAGGCGCACTGTACTAAAAGGCTCAGTCTCAGTTCTGTGTGTCATTACTGTATTAAACACACACATAAGGCACCTAACTATAGGGGAGGGTTTATATACAGAAATAGATAAAGCTGAGTTTGGTTTTGCTTTATTTATGTATTGATTACAAAGTACTAACATTTTTTAATCATCGTGGTCATGGTAAAACACACGGATAAAACAAGCACACAAGTGTGTGTATTTAAAAACAGAGCGTGGTAATGTCATCAATCAAACCATCCTCTGTTTCTGATTCCAACAGCAGCTAAATCTCCATCAAACATGTCAGCTTCACTTCCTTCACCATGAGTCACTTTCCGTGTCATGCGGCTTTTGCAAAAGCTCTAACAACAGTGTAGACACATTAGCGATGTTAATTACGTCCGCGTAAACTCAGCTGCATCTTCTTGGCCTGTCGGAGCTCGTTTTCCAGCTTCCTCCACTTGCAAACCATCGATTCATTCATCTGAAATCACTTTAACGTTCTCATCCTGTGTTCTACTATATAGGGCGCGCCGCACATTTTTAAGCATTTATAAGACTTTTATGTGCGCCTTATAGTCGTGAAAATACGGTAAATTTTCTTCTGATCAGGGCTGACTGGGTTTAGCATGTGTGTTTAACGACCACCCTGATTCTGCCAATGAATCAGTGTCTGTGGGTGGGCATTTTGCTTACAATGGGCGGTTTTTTTTTGCTGCCTCCGCTGCTCTTCTACCATCTGACGGCTGCAGACAGCAGCAACCCAGTCTGTCGGCTACAATTTTGAGCTCTGGATGTACCTGAACGTCCATCAGCGTTTTAAAAATGATGGATAGCACCCATCTATTGTGAAATCATGCCATTCTGGCAAGTGATTGAGGGTTTGAGCTTCAAATTTTTTTGGGGGGAACATAGTAAAAAAAAGATTCAATGAGACTTCATTATAATTATAATTTTGAAGGAGGGCTTGAATATGATGATTTGTGTACTAATAGTATTTATAGTGACTTTTTTTCCTAAAGCCCATGGTGTTTAAATAACCTGCCAACTACTTACACCAGCAATTAAACTTCTTAGCTGTGACAATTTCAATTTTTTCTATTTGACAGTGAAGAGAATATTTTTAGGGTTTTGGGACTTAATTCAATAATCATTGTGCTTTAAAAGAAGTTATTTATTATTGTGGAGGAACTCGTCTATATAAATGTCAGTTTAATTGGTAGCCTCATTATGTAGTAAGCTTTTACTTGAATTAACCAATAGCTACAAGCCATCAATATATATAAAGGTATCATCAGTAAAAAAAAAAGTAGTTTGATTATCAAAAGAGAAAGTACACACTCATATTACTTGGATGTTAATCAATAAATACATGTGAGGTCAAAATAGTATTAGTTCTTACTGTTTATAATTTATCAGGTTGGTTTAAATTAATTATTTTCTATTTGACAATTCTATTTTTTCTATTTGACAGTGAACAGAATATTTTTTGGGTTGGTACTGTTTGTCAGGGGAAATTCTTGTGCTTTAAAAAAAAAGTTATTTAAATGTGAAATTTTCTATATAATCTTGTTAGTTAAATGGGTATCCTCTTCCTATATGAAGATTTTTCTTGAATTGATCAATAGCTAAAAGTTACTAAACACATTATAGGTAATCAATAAATAGGTAATCAATAGGAACAAAACCTAACATGAATAAACTGAACTTCCATCTGAAACTCAATTCACATTAAGCCATCAAAACACACAGTAACTTACCTGTCAAACTTTATTTATTTATATATATATATACACAAGTATCATCAGTAAAAAAAAGCACACACTCATATTAATTGGTTGTTAATCAATTAAAACATAGTGTTTGTCAGGTTGGTTTAAAATAACTAGAATCCTGGTTGATTCGGTTAAATCCTTCTTCTCATACCAGACTCGTCGAGTGTTGCTCGTAACTCAGCTTCATTTCTAATTCCTCGCTCTTTAACTCTGACTCTCCCCGTATGCAAATCCGACGCTGGGTATTTATGGAGCCGTCACCCGCTGAGCTGCCGTCGCGTTATTACCCTGCAACCAGTTTTTTTCTCCGGCTCAACGGTTCAGACGTTTGTGGAGGAGGGGGGGGGGGGGGGGTGAGTGAGATGGAATCAAAAACTAGAACCAAGTCTGTCTGACCCCCTTTTTCTGCATTAAAACACACACACACACACACACACTGGGAATTCATACCCAAAAGTTTGTGCAGAGTGGTCCACATATTTGACTTATACTTCCGCCCACAGCGGTGCACGCTTTAACACAGCTCACCAAACCCGTTCTACCTCAAGGTGGAAAAACCAATCATGTCCGACAACTACTCCATTGTCAGACTCGCCCTTTGCCGGCGCCGCCACACACTTCGCCCTGCTCATCTCTCTCTCTCTCTCTGTACTCCAGGAAGTCCCAAAGTCACCTCGGCACACAATCATCACCGATTCTCCTCCCCGTAAATCAAACAGACTCCACCGAGGGTGTTTCAGGCATAAAACACGGCGCCATGTCGATGGCCGAGTTCTTTCTGTTGCAGCAGAGACCTGCTTCTCTTTATTCACATGCTGGGATAATGTTAAAAAACAATGCAAAACCCACAAAGAGACTTTATAACAGTTGTTTCAGCTGCATTCACTAGTGTTTTAAGCATGCATTAAGTAAAAAAAATCACTTATTTAAAAAAAAATCACTTAATTAATCAATATTTGGACTGGAGTGGAGGGTGATTACTGTCTTAAGGGCAGGATGTCAGCATAAAAATTATAAAAAATGGATTCAAGAATATTTCGCCACCTGCTGGACATACTGTGAATTACCAAATAACGAGTTTCAATTAACCGCCAGGTGAAGGTGTGTATTTTAATAATATATTTTATATTATATTTGTTGGCGGTGCAGCACGACATTAAAAAAATTCTAATTTTCTGTCATAAACTATGCATAGAAAAACTCAACACAAAAAAATGTTAATTATATGGTAGTTATACTGATTTAATAAAAGAATTTGTTTTGCCGAGGCAGATTTTTGCACCTGATCTATCAAGTGAAATATTATGAATTAAGTGAGGGCTATTATTTGTGAGATGACTTTACACTATAATGCATACTAAATTTGTAGATAATATGCTAAAACACAAAGGTTCTGTGTGTGCTCTCTCCACCAGCAGAAGCTGCGTTTGAGGATGAATTTGGATTTAGAAATTTACCAAAAATGACAGAAGTCTTTTCGGGCTTAATGGGCGAACGAGTCAAACTGGGATTAGAGTCTGTTTTCATGCACAAAGCTCATTGGCAGTGGGCTGAGGAAAAGGAGGATATATGACATGTTAGGAGGAGAAAACTCTCAGTTGGAATTCCCACTGCTGTGGTTTAGAGAGAGAGAGTGTGTACACACGGTTCTCTGGGCTTTTTCTTTCTTAATCTCACCGCCCACAATACCGCCTTAAATGAATCAATTAACTCTGCCTGTGTGTGTGTGTGTGTGTGTGTGTGTGTGTGTGTGTGTGTGTGTGTGTGTGTGTGGTGTGTGCATTTTAGCAGATCCTCACCCAATCTCTCGCTACTTGGACCGACACATCAGTCACTAATTGCGGTGTCAATATCCGTCTGTGTTCGGGTTTTTCAAAGAACGTGAGTGAGCACATGACTCGTGTGTAGAATATGTACGAGCTATGTATGTTTAATATTGTTTGTTCTGCATATTCTGTAATGTTTGTGTCAGCGTGTGTGTGTGTCTCACCCTGTTGTTCTCCTCCTTATAGTATATTTGTGCTGAATAAATAAGCCTGCAGCCACAGCAGCAAATCCACTGTAACTCAAGGATCCCCTCGTCTTTCAGTAAGAAGTATTTATTTATTTATTTATTTTTACAGCAAATGTCTGCCCTGTCACCCTGAAATCTTCAGAACATCCAGTAAACTGGTGCATCTTGCCAACAGAAATATTATATGTTTCTTTCATTAGTTGACAACTATTCTAATTCTTTTTAATTCTAACAACAGGCTCCGATGTTGTGAATGCTCTTATGATTGGACACAATCTACAAATGTCTCAATAGGCAAATTCTTGTTATCACAAAATGCATTATCTTTAACTTTAATATCCTCAATTTGTATTTCTCCATTGGACAAAAATGGCGAGTGAGAATCCACTCGGCTCTATTGTCTTTCTGAATTTGCGCCGCCCTTTAATTATTATTTTGACGCCATGTTCTGCTGCGTTTGTCTGTTCCTACAAACATTTCTCATCTGATAAGAGACTTCAGACTTGGTGCAAAAACTATCAGCAGTTTGTCACCTTTCTTCAATAATTTACATTTGTTTCCCTGTTTTAACAGAGGAAATCTGCCAGACAGGAACCAGGCGTACGACGTGCAGCGAGCAGATAAACCTGCAGATGCTGAGGTTTATGTGGCCGGTGGTTCACCAGCAGGCAGCTTCTGTAATCACTGTGAGTTTTATGCATGCATTGAAAGGTTCCTGCAGCCGTGTCAGAGCTTCATAAACGCCCCGAAGTGGAAGGAACCGGAAGGTCAGACTCACAGGATGAACAATAAGCAAATCCAGAGGATATGCTGATCTGAAAAACAACAGTTGGATGTCAGGAAACATCCTTGATATTTCAGCTTGCAACTGCATTCACTAGTTTATAGCATGCATTGAGTATAAAGATGACAAAATATTCACTGATTAATCAATATTCCTATTGGAAGTGCATTTGGACTGGAGTGGAGGGTAATTAAGGACAGGATGTCAGTATAAAAATGATATAAAATAAATTTGAGAATATTTGGCCACCTGCTGGACATAATGTGAATTACCAAATAACATCCAACTTTCTTCAAACCGCCAGCGAAGGTGTATATTTCGATAAATAACCACCTGCATGTAATTTATTAATAAAAAAAAAGGAAAACGACGTGACCACTGACTTAACTATGCATAGAAAAACTCAGGAGAAGCAGCCACGAGTTGTTTAACTACAGTAAGGTGCTTCCTTTTTAAAAATTTAAGTTATATGGTAGTGATACTGATTTAATAAAGGAATTTGAGTAAAAATGTATGTTTTTTCAGTTATGCTGAGCCAGATTTTTGCACCTGAGCTTTTAAGTGATTGACACAAATAGACACCCCGGGCTATTATTTGTGAGATGAATTTACAGTATAATAAATACTAAACTTGTAGACAATGCTAAAACAGGTTCCTTGCATGCTCTGCCTGTTGTGCACCAGAGGAAGCTGCATATGAGCCCTGCACGGATGAATTTGGAGCTGAAACAGTTAAACGTGATTCAACGGCATAATGAGATTTAGCTTTTCTCCCTGTAAAATAAAGCCCAGAGCGTCACACTCATTTGTTTCTCCAATAGATTCAATCCCCTTACAACAATCCCTGTGTGTCTGCCAGACCCCCCCCCCTTCCCGGTGCCAGTGCTGGCACAGGACATGTCAGACCCCTGCATACGTGTGTGTGTGTGTAGTACCTGTTTGCATGCATGCACAAGTATCCGTGCATGTGTGTGTGGCTGCAAATTTTAAGAAGTGTGTGAACAGTGGGCCTGTTTTTTCATTCTTTGCAGAACGGGGCAGAAATCCCACCTCATCAACCTGTTGGTCCAAGTGTCTGGACCAGTCCAGTGTGAAATATCTCAACACTTTAACCCATAAAAACCCACAGTGACACCGGTGTAACAAGAACTCTGGTTCCC